>JAQIHN010000756.1:0-27206 GCA_027917425.1 Gastrophryne carolinensis
AAATATGATAAGAGCAAATGCTTATATGGTCTTAAACAGAGGCTGCTGTAGTCACAGAATGGGATGCCCTGGGCAGGAATGGACCTGGCTAGGGTCCCAGTAGTGCCTTTGGCCAGCAAAAGTGTCTTATCAGGCCTAGATTTCAAATATGATAAGAGCAAATGCTTATATGGTCTTAAACAGAGGCTGCTGTAGTCACAGAATGGGATGCCCCAGACAGGAATCGACCTGGCAGGGTCCAGTAGTGCTTTGGCCAGCAAAAGTGTCTTTATCAGGCCTAATTTCAATATGATAAGAGCAAATGCTTATATGGTCTTAAACAGAGGCTGCTGTAGTCACAGAATGGGATGGCCCTGGGCAGGAATGGACCTGGCAGGGTCCAGTAGTGCTTTGGCCAGCAAAAGTGTCTTTATCAGGCCTAATTTCAAATATGATAAGAGCAAATGCTTATATGGTCTTAAACAGAGGCTGCTGTAGTCACAGAATGGGATGCCCCTGGGCAGGAATGGACCTGCAGGGTCCAGTAGTGCTTTGGCCAGCAAAAGTGTCTTTATCAGGCCTAATTTCAAATATGATAAGAGCAAATGCTTATATGGTCTTAAACAGAGGCTGCTGTAGTCACAGAATGGGATGCCCTTGGGCAGGAATGGACCTGGCAGGGTCCAGTAGTGCTTTGGCCAGCAAAGTGTCTTTATCAGGCCTAATTTCAAATATGATAAGAGCAAATGCTTATATGGTCTTAAACAGAGGCTGCTTGTAGTCACAGAATGGGATGCCCTGGGCAGGAATGGACCTGGCAGGGTCCAGTAGTGCTTTGGCCAGCAAAAGTGTCTTTATCAGGCCTAATTTCAATATGATAAGAGCAAATGCTTATATGGTCTTAAACAGAGGCTGCTGTAGGTCACAGAATGGGATGCCCCGGGCAGGAATGGACCTGGCAGGGTCCAGTAGTGCTTTGGCCAGCAAAAGTGTCTTTATCAGGCCTAATTTCAAATATGATAAGAGCAAATGCTTATATGGTCTTAAACAGAGGCTGCTTTAGTCACAGAATGGGATGCCTGGGCAGAATGGACCTGGCAGGGTCCAGTAGTGCTTTGGCCAGCAAAAGTGTCTTTATCAGGCTAATTTCAAATATGATAGACGAGCAAATGCTTATATGGTCTTAAACAGAGGCTGCTGTAGTCACAGAATGGGATGCCCCTGGCAGGAATGGACCTGGCAGGGTCCAGTAGTGCTTTGGCCAGCAAAAGTGTCTTTATCAGGCCTAATTTCAAATATGATAAGAGCAAATGCTTATATGGTCTTAAACAGAGGCTGCTTTAGTCACAGAATGGGATGCCCTGGGCAGTAATGGACCTGGCAGGGTCCAGTAGTGCTTTGGCCAGCAAAAGTGTCTTTATCAGGCTAATTTCAAATATGATAAGAGCAAATGCTTATATGGTCTTAAACAGAGGCTGCTGTAGTCACAGAATGGGATGCCCCGGGCAGGAATGGACCTGGCAGGGTCCAGTAGTGCTTTGGCCAGCAAAAGTGTCTTTATCAGGCCTAATTTCAAATAGGATAAGAGCAAATGCTTATATGGTCTTAAACAGAGGCTGCTTTAGTCACAGAATGGGATGCCCTGGGCAGGAATGGACCTGGCAGGGTCCAGTAGTGCTTTGGCCAGCAAAAGTGTCTTTATCAGGCTAATTTCAAATATGATAAGAGCAAATGCTTATATGGTCTTAAACAGAGGCTGCTGTAGTCACAGAATGGGATGCCCCGGGCAGGAATGGACCTGGCAGGGTCCAGTAGTGCTTTGGCCAGCAAAAGTGTCTTTATCAGGCCTAATTTCAATATGATAAGAGCAAATGCTATATGGTCTTAAACAGAGGCTGCTTTAGTCACAGAATGGGATGCCCTGGGCAGGAATGGACCTGGCAGGGTCCAGTAGTGCTTTGGCCAGCAAAAGTGTCTTTATCAGGCTAATTTCAAATATGATAAGAGCAAATGCTTATATGTCTTAAACAGAGGCTGCTGTAGTCACAGAATGGGATGCCCCGGGCAGGAATGGACCTGGCAGGGTCCAGTAGTGCTTTGGCCAGCAAAAGTGTCTTTATCAGGCCTAATTTCAAATATGATAAGAGCAAATGCTTATATGGTCTTTAAACAGAGGCTGCTTTAGTCACAGAATGGGATGCCCAACAGGAATCGACCTGGCAGGGTCCAGTAGTGCTTTGGGCCAGCAAAAGTGTCTTTATCAGCCTAATTTCAAATATGATAAGAGCAAATGCTTATATTGGTCTTAACAGAGGCTGCTGGTAGTCACAGAATGGGATGCCCCGGCAGAATGACCTGGCAGGGTCCAGTAGTGCTTTTGGCCAGCAAAAGTGTCTTTATCAGGCCTAATTTCAAATATGATAAGAGCAAATGCTTATATGGTCTTAAACAGAGGCTGCTTTAGTCACAGGAATGGGATGCCCTGGGCAGGAATGGACCTGGCAGGGTCCAAGTATGTGCTTTGGCCAGCAAAAGTGTCTTTATCAGGCTAATTTCAAATATGATAAGAGCAAATGCTTATATGGTCTTAAACAGAGGCTGCTGTAGTCACAGAATGGGATGCCCTGGGCAGGAATGGACCTGGCAGGGTCCAGTAGTGCTTTGGCCAGCAAAAGTGTCTTTATCAGGCCTAATTTCAAATATGATAAGAGCAAATGCTTATATGGTCTTAAACAGAGGCTTGCTTTAGTCACAGAATGGGATGCCTCACAGCAGACTTAAGATCAGTTCAGTATATGCACAGTTAGTTACTATAAGCAGCCTGAAAACGCTAACAAAGGCTGGATGAAAAAAAAAAAAATCTCCCTGTCAGCCAGCTCCGTTTTTCCTACCTTTCCCTGGCTTTCTGTCTGTCTCCTGTCTGTCTCCTGCCCTGTCTCCTGCCTGTCCCTGTCTGTCCCTGTCTCCAGCCTGTCTAACTGCCTCAGCTACACAGCGTTCTGTCTCGTCTGTCACGAATGCAATAGAGAAATGAGGAAAAGCAAGATGGCCGCCGTTTAAATACCGCTGTGTGACGTCACCGGGCTTGCTGGCTGCTGATGAGGCTGCATGTGACTGCCCCAGCTTGCACTGGCGCGGGATACATGTCCAGACATGTCCCGTCCGCCATCTTAGAATGCCTGTAAATGTAAATGAATGGATGTTAAAGGAAAACTTCGAGTGATCGAATCGCGGGGAAATTCGGATTCGATCCGAATCGAATTTTCCTGAAATTCGGATCGAATCGGGTTCGTCCGGATCGATTCGCTCATCCCTACTCTGAATCAACCCTATTCTGTTCAAGTCAAAACAAAATCACCAAAATGATGGTTAAATATTACTTTAACCTAATGGTTACAGGAGAAAGTTACAGGAAAAAGGAATGCAAACTGTAGTAAATACGCCCTCTGCAAAGGGAGCCGATAATTTGCTTCTCTTTACCTAAAAAAGAAAGACATTTCAGGTCATGTTTTGTGTGGTAATTGTATATAAAAACAGAATCTTTATCCGTCTTGTCTGCATATTATAGTTAAATATACATACATACACAGAATTTACTTTGGCCAGAGGCAATAGAAAGGCCATATGCATACACAATCTAAGGGAAGAAAGAAAGCACATGGGAATTGCACATAACATTATCTAGTTACATAACATAAATATATTATCACATAATCCTAGCAACCATATAACATTTCAATATTTGAGAGGTGGCTCTTAAAAAAAAAATATATTTATTATACTGCTGGGATCTTGTACTTGTACTATACGTCTAGACTCAAGAGGGTAACAAGCAGAAAGAGATGAAGCAAGAGAGGGGGGTTCCAATCATTTAATCAATCATTTTGACAACCCTCTGGAGCTTAATTATACCTTAAAGCACCTGCCAACCAGATTGTACATGTGATACACAAGGTAGACCCAATGACCGCACTATAGAACAGGGATAATTAGGCCTAGTGGCAAATCAATTTCTGTTACTGTCTGGAGGAAGAACAACTTCTTGTGCATGTTCTTCAGGCTGACAATGATGTTTTTCTGCCATCCCAAATAGGTACGTGTCTGCAAATAGAGATAGCGGCTCTCCTAAATATCCTCCACCTTTTCCACAGTTCTTTGTAATGTTAAGCACTAGATTATTTCTGCTGCACTACTGACTCAGCTTCTCAATTTTCTTGTGGAAGCCCTCCTCGTTGTTCTTAATTCGGCCAATCACATTGGTATCATCTGCAAATTTTTTAAATATTTACCAATAGCTGTGAGGGACATAGTCATTGGAATACAGGGGAACTGTAGCATGGAGAGCACACATCCCTGAGGAATGCGTTTATTGGTGGATTTCACACTAGACCAAAAAGGAGCCCAGTTTTACTTGTTGTGTCCACCCTGTAAGAAAGTCCCTGATCCAATCAAATACATTGTTAGGGGTGTTGAGTTGGGCCAGCTTGTTGAATAGTGTGTTTGTGTTATAGTGTTTGAACATTGAACTGAAAGCATAGAAGCCTGGGAGCAGGCATTAAAAGATCTTCATGACTACTGATGTGAGTCCCACTGGCCTAAAAGTTGCTAGGGTCGAATGCTGTAGATGACTTCAGGACAGGTAAAACTGTCGATCTCTTAAAGCATGCAGGAACCACCCCTTTCTCCAGGAATCTGCTATAGATGTCAGTGAGTCGCCAATGGGCGAGGGAATTCTTGTGTATCTAAAGAGAACAAGGAGCAAAAGCAGAGAGAGCTAGGGTAGATCCAATGTTGGGGATAAGTTCACACAGTTTACCTGATAAAGCTCCCTGGCTACAGGTTGGCAAAAAAGTAAAATCTGCACTAGAACTCATTGAGAGCCTCCACTTGCCCTTACTAATTTTAATGACTGGTAAGGATTTACACTAGTTTGTAACTACCCTGAGGCCTCTCCAGACTATTCCACCTAGCCATTTCCATTCATAGGCTTTCTTTATCTAATTTTCTTGTAAAGGGAATTTTTCTGCTTTCAATATCGTGGCCAGTCCCCCTTTTCTGTGGGGCCACTTCCTTGCTTTTACCCAGTTGCCTAACTTGATGGAGGAACCAGGGTATCAGGCCCAGGTGAATTAGATCGCCGGCTACTTGGATAGGTTAGGGAATTTTCCTGGTTTGGGAATCTGAAAAATAAGGCAACTCTTAGCAAGGAAGCAAATTCTTCCCTAACCAGAACAACTACTAACATGCTTGGAATAGATAAGCAAAGTGGCAGGCTGGGAACAGGTGAGTGGAGGCTACACTAGGCCTTGAACCATCCTGTGGTGGTCAGAGACTTGGGGAAAGGAAAATAGAGGGCAGACAGTTCACAGAACCGCAAATAGATGACAGCTACCAGAGGACAGAATCTAAAACCGTGGGTAACAGAAGGCCAAAGCCCAGTACAGACAATAGAAGGTCTGGGCCTTAGTACAGACAGACAGCTAAGCCCAATAGCAGAACAGAACATTAAGGTTACCAGAGGGCTGGAGAGCACATGGGACACACAGGAAGTATAACGTAATGATCAAGTCTGGGAGGTGGAGCTACACACATACATATAGGGAGGACAGAGGAGCAAATTACAAACAACTGTGAGAGGGTAGGGAACATGAAAGAAAGAACATAAGGCCACAAGCAGGTTGCTCAAACAGGCAGAGCTGAGGACAGAAATTGCTGATTCAAGCCTCTGTTGATGGCAGTCCTCACACAGGGTTTTACTTATTGTTGAAAAGTACACACTGGTCTAGATGGAATCATCATGTTCCCGCAGAAGCTTAGGTAACAAGTCACAGCATCAGACTATTCATCTAAGCTCCCAGACTGAAAAACGTGCCACTCTGTGCAGTTGACACGTGTCCTCTGACGTGACCTGGGCTATGCTGAACTTGAGCTTCTGCTTGTATACTGGATCTTATAAACCAGACAGTGAATCAGACGACAGTAGCAGCAGGCAGTGGGACCGGCATACTCTTCCAGTCTGCCACTGCTGTAGCCCCGCTTACTCACCCCTCTGCTCCAGCAAGGAGCTGTTGGAAGGATCCCAAGAAGCTGTCTGCAGCAGTGGCTGGACCAGGACGATCACCCTGGCCTAGGATGGATAGAAATTAAATACCTTTTGCACAGGCTCTCCTTGTCAACCACAAAAGGTTAGGGTGCAGGGAGGTTTCTAAAATGCATCTGGCATCTGTCTTGTAAAGGAGTAATGGAAGGATTGGATGAGCAGACATTGTGCTGTCTGATGCTTTTCTGGTTATGCCACCTGCTGTTGTATGTTAACCTGGCCTTTGTGACTAACTGGCTCTCTTCTATGTTCTCTGCCCTCTTGACATCAATTTGTTCACTACTCCTCTGTCTTCTTACTGGAAAGGGAATTTTTTATTGTAACCCTTGCCTGCATACTAGATTTTTGCATCACCATCCATGTGCTCTCTTCAGCACCCCAGGACTTATACTGCAATTAGGGCAAAGGCCTTTTTGTTTACTGTCATAATCCCTAGGCCATCCATACTCTCTACTCTTAGGCCTTCTGTTATCCCAGTCCAGTTTCAGTCCTCCGGTGTTAACTGTAAGTCTATCTGCTGTGCTATTCATTTCCTGTCACCTGTCTGCACTCTCATTTATCTTCCCCAAGTCTGTAACCACTAGGGACTATTCATGACCTGTGAATCCCCCCACCATCTGGGGCTCAGCTGGTTGTTTGCCGCTTGCCTCTCATGCCACTAGTGCATCTGTGGCACCACTCTACCAATCGATACTAATCGACAGATCAACTATCATCATTTATACCAACTATAGACATGTATGTATGTAAAAAAACTGTTTTGCACAGTATCCCTATTGCAATAAGTAACATTGCATGTGTTTTACAAGGCACCTTGTGATTCTACATATTAAACACAAGTGAAGTGGCACATTTAAAATTGAGTAAGAAAGGTTAAAAACCAAATGTGCATTTTTTGTCTATAAAGTATCTAGATATAAATTAATCTAAAGGTAAAAGTAGGTATACATATGTACATGTGAGCAGAGGAAAACCGATCTACTGTAATAATCGACATGGCGTGTTTTGCATGCATCTGAAAGCATTGAAATAACTTGCTTGGATGCTTGTAATTAGGGATGAGCGAATCGATCCGGACGAAACCCGGATTCGATCCGATTTCAGGAAAAATTCGATTCGGATCGAATCCGAATTTCCCCGCGATTCGATCACTCGAAGTTTTCCTTTAACATCCATTCATTTACATTACAGGCATTCTAAGATGGCGGGCTGCGGACATGTCTGGACATGAATCCGCGCCAGTGCAAGCTGGGGCAGTCACATGCAGCCTATCGCAGCAAGCCCGGTGACGTCACACAGGCGTATTTAACGGCGGCCATCTTGCTGTTTCCTCATTTCTCTATTGCATTCGTGACAGACAGACAGAACGCTGTGTAGCTGAGGCAGTTAGATCGGGGACAGGCTGGAGACAGGCTGGAGACAGAGACAGACAGGACAGACAGGGACAGGCTGGAGACAGGCAGGAGACAGACAGGAGACAGACAGAAAGCCAGGGAAAGGTAGGAAAAACGGGAGCTGGCTGACAGGGAGATTTTTTTTTATTTCATCCAGCCTTTGTTAGCGTTTTCAGGCTGCTTATAGTAACTAACTGTGCATATATACTGAAACTGATCTTAAGTCTGCTGTGAGGCATCCCATTCTGTGACTAAAGCAGCCTCTATTTAATAGCATAATAAACATTTGCACTTATTCTCATAGAAATCAGGCCTGATAAAGACACTTTTGCTGTGCATGCTCTCTGGTTTTTGTGGCACTGGCATCCCATTCTGTGACTAAAGCAGCCTCTATTTAATAGCATATAAAACATTTGCACTTATTCTCATAGAAATCAGGCCTGAATAAAGACACTTTTGCTGTGCATGCTCTCTGGTTTTTGTGGCACTGGCATCCCATTCTGTGACTAAAGCAGCCTCTATTTAATAGCATAATAACCATTTGCACTTATTCTCATAGAAATCAGGCCTGATAAAGACACTTTTGCTGTGCATGCTCCTCTGGTTTTTGTGGCACTGGCATCCCATTCTGTGACTAAAGCAGCCTCTATTTAATAGCATAATAAACATTTGCACTTATTCTCATAGAAATCAGGCCTGATAAAGACACTTTTGCTGTGCATGCTCTCTGGTTTTGTGGCACTGGCATCCCATCTGTGACTAAAGCAGCCTCTATTTAATAGCATAATAACCATTTGCACTTATTCTCATAGAAATCAGGCCTGATAAAGACACTTTTGCTGTGCATGCTCTCTGGTTTTTGTGGCACTGGCATCCCCATTCTGTGACTAAAGCAGCCTCTATTTAATAGCATAATAAACATTTGCACTTATTCTCATAGAAATCAGGCCTGATAAAGACACTTTTGCTGTGCATGCTCTCTGGTTTTTGTGGCACTGGCATCCCATTCTGTGACTAAAGCAGCCTCTATTTATAGCATAATAACCATTTGCACTTATTCTCATAGAAATCAGGCCTGATAAAGACACTTTTTGCTGTGCATGCTCTCTGGTTTTTGTGGCACTGGCATCCCATTCTGTGACTAAAGCAGCCTCTATTTAATAGCATAATAAACATTTGCACTTATTCTCATTAGAAATCAGGCCTGATAAAGACACTTTTGCTGTGCATGCTCTCTGGTTTTTGTGGCACTGGCATCCCATTCTGTGACTAAAGCAGCTCTCTATTTAATAGCATAATAACCATTTGCCACTTATTCTCATAGAAAATCAGGCCTGATAAAGACACTTTTGCTGTGCATGCTCTCTGGTTTTTGTGGCACTGGCATCCCATTCTGTGACTAAAGCAGCCTCTATTTAATAGCATAATAAACATTTGCACTTATTCTCATAGAAATCAGGCCTGATAAAGACACTTTTGCTGTGCATGCTCTCTGGTTTTTTGTGGCACTGGCATCCCATTCCTGTGACTAAAGCAGCCTCTATTTAATAGCATAATAAACATTTGCACTTATTCTCATAGAAAATCAGGCCTGATAAAGACACTTTTGCTGTGCATGCTCTCTGGTTTTGTGGCACTGGCATCCCATTCTGTGACTAAAGCAGCCTCTATTTAATAGCATAATAACCATTTGCACTATTCTCATAGAAATCAGGCCTGATAAAGACACTTTTGCTGTGCATGCTCTCTGGTTTTTGTGGCACTGGCATCCCATTCTGTGACTAAAGCAGCCTCTATTTAATAGCATAATAAACATTTGCACTTATTCTCATAGAAATCAGGCCTGATAAAGACAACTTTTGCTGTGCATGCTCTCTGGTTTTTTGTGGCACTGGCATCTCCATTCTGTGACTAAAGCAGCCTCTATTTACTAGCATAATAACCATTTGCACTTATTCTCATAGAAATCAGGCCTGATAAAGACACTTTTGCTGTGCATGCTCTCTGGTTTTTGTGGCACTGGCAATCCCATTCTGTGACTAAAGCAGCCTCTATTTAATAGCATAATAAACATTTGCACTTATTCTCATAGAAATCAGGCCTGATAAAGACACTTTTGCTGTGCATCTGTCTCTGGTATTTTTGTGGCAACTGGCATCCCATTCTGTGACTAAAGCAGCCCTCTATTTAATAGCATAATAACCATTTGCACTTATTCTCATAGAAATCAGGCCTGATAAAGACACTTTTGCTGTGCATGCTCTCTGGTTTTTGTGGCACTGGCATCCCATTCTGTGACTAAAGCAGCCTCTATTTAATAGCATAATAAACATTTGCACTTATTCTCATAGAAATCAGGCCTGATAAAGACACTATTTGCTGTGCATGCTCTCTGGTTTTTGTGGCACTGGCATCCCATTCTGTGACTAAAGCAGCCTCTATTTAATAGCATAATAACCATTTGCACTTATTCTCATAGAAATCAGGCCTGATAAAGACACTTTTGCTGTGCATGCTCTCTGGTTTTTGTGGCACTGGCATCCCATTCTGTGACTAAAGCAGCCTCTATTTAATAGCATAATAAACATTTGCACTTATTCTCATAGAAATCAGGCCTGATAAAGACACTTTTGCTGTGCATGCTCTCTGGTTTTTGTGGCACTGGCATCCCATTCTGTGACTAAAGCAGCCTCTATTTAATAGCATAATAAACATTTGCACTTATTCTCATAGAAATCAGGCCTGATAAAGACACTTTTGCTGTGCATGCTCTCTGGTTTTTGTGGCACTGGCATCCCATTCTGTGACTAAAAGCAGCCTCTATTTAATAGCATAATAAACATTTGCACTTATTCTCATAGAAATCAGGCCTGATTAAAAGACAACTTTTGCTGTGCATGCTCTCTGGTTTTTGTGGCACTGGCATCCCATTCTGTGACAGCCTCTATTTAATAGCATAATAAACATTTGCACTATTCTCATAGAAATCAGGCCTGATAAAGACACTTTTGCTGTGCATGCTCTCTGTTTTGTGGCACTGGCATCCCATTCTGTGACTAAAGCAGCCTCTATTTAATAGCATAATAACCATTTGCACTTATTCTCATAGAAATCAGGCCTGATAAAGACACTTTTGCTGTGCATGCTCTCTGGTTTTTGTGGCACTGGCATCCCATTCTGTGACTAAAGCAGCCTCTATTTAATAGCATAATAAACATTTGCACTTATTCTCATAGAAATCAGGCCTGATAAAGACACTTTTGCTGTGCATGCTCTCTGGTTTTTGTGGCACTGGCATCCCATTCTGTGACTAAAGCAGCCTCTATTTAATAGCATAATAAACATTTGCACTTATTCTCATAGAAATCAGGCCTGATAAAGACACTTTTGCTGTGCATGCTCTCTGGTTTTTGTGGCACTGGCATCCCATTCTGTGACTAAAGCAGCCTCTATTTAATAGCATAATAAACATTTGCACTTATTCTCATAGAAATCAGGCCTGATAAAGACACTTTTGCTGTGCATGCTCTCTGGTTTTTGTGGCACTGGCATCCCATTCTGTGACTAAAGCAGCCTCTATTTAATAGCATAATAACCATTTGCACTTATTCTCATAGAAATCAGGCCTGATAAAGACACTTTTGCTGTGCATGCTCTCTGGTTTTTGTGGCACTGGCATCCCATTCTGTGACTAAAGCAGCCTCTATTTAATAGCATAATAAACATTTGCACTTATTCTCATAGAAATCAGGCCTGATAAAGACACTTTTGCTGTGCATGCTCTCTGGTTTTTGTGGCACTGGCATCCCATTCTGTGACTAAAGCAGCCTCTATTTAATAGCATAATAAACATTTGCACTTATTCTCATAGAAATCAGGCCTGATAAAGACACTTTTGCTGTGCATGCTCTCTGGTTTTTGTGGCACTGGCATCCCATTCTGTGACTAAAGCAGCCTCTATTTAATAGCATAATAAACATTTGCACTTATTCTCATAGAAATCAGGCCTGATAAAGACACTTTTGCTGTGCATGCTCTCTGGTTTTTGTGGCACTGGCATCCCATTCTGTGACTAAAGCAGCCTCTATTTAATAGCATAATAACCATTTGCACTTATTCTCATAGAAATCAGGCCTGATAAAGACACTTTTGCTGTGCATGCTCTCTGGTTTTTGTGGCACTGGCATCCCATTCTGTGACTAAAGCAGCCTCTATTTAATAGCATAATAAACATTTGCACTTATTCTCATAGAAATCAGGCCTGATAAAGACACTTTTGCTGTGCATGCTCTCTGGTTTTTGTGGCACTGGCATCCCATTCTGTGACTAAAGCAGCCTCTATTTAATAGCATAATAAACATTTGCACTTATTCTCATAGAAATCAGGCCTGATAAAGACACTTTTGCTGTGCATGCTCTCTGGTTTTTGTGGCACTGGCATCCCATTCTGTGACTAAAGCAGCCTCTATTTAATAGCATAATAAACATTTGCACTTATTCTCATAGAAATCAGGCCTGATAAAGACACTTTTGCTGTGCATGCTCTCTGGTTTTTGTGGCACTGGCATCCCATTCTGTGACTAAAGCAGCCTCTATTTAATAGCATAATAACCATTTGCACTTATTCTCATAGAAATCAGGCCTGATAAAGACACTTTTGCTGTGCATGCTCTCTGGTTTTTGTGGCACTGGCATCCCATTCTGTGACTAAAGCAGCCTCTATTTAATAGCATAATAAACATTTGCACTTATTCTCATAGAAATCAGGCCTGATAAAGACACTTTTGCTGTGCATGCTCTCTGGTTTTTGTGGCACTGGCATCCCATTCTGTGACTAAAGCAGCCTCTATTTAATAGCATAATAAACATTTGCACTTATTCTCATAGAAATCAGGCCTGATAAAGACACTTTTGCTGTGCATGCTCTCTGGTTTTTGTGGCACTGGCATCCCATTCTGTGACTAAAGCAGCCTCTATTTAATAGCATAATAACCATTTGCACTTATTCTCATAGAAATCAGGCCTGATAAAGACACTTTTGCTGTGCATGCTCTCTGGTTTTTGTGGCACTGGCATCCCATTCTGTGACTAAAGCAGCCTCTATTTAATAGCATAATAAACATTTGCACTTATTCTCATAGAAATCAGGCCTGATAAAGACACTTTTGCTGTGCATGCTCTCTGGTTTTTGTGGCACTGGCATCCCATTCTGTGACTAAAGCAGCCTCTATTTAATAGCATAATAAACATTTGCACTTATTCTCATAGAAATCAGGCCTGATAAAGACACTTTTGCTGTGCATGCTCTCTGGTTTTTGTGGCACTGGCATCCCATTCTGTGACTAAAGCAGCCTCTATTTAATAGCATAATAAACATTTGCACTTATTCTCATAGAAATCAGGCCTGATAAAGACACTTTTGCTGTGCATGCTCTCTGGTTTTTGTGGCACTGGCATCCCATTCTGTGACTAAAGCAGCCTCTATTTAATAGCATAATAAACATTTGCACTTATTCTCATAGAAATCAGGCCTGATAAAGACACTTTTGCTGTGCATGCTCTCTGGTTTTTGTGGCACTGGCATCCCATTCTGTGACTAAAGCAGCCTCTATTTAATAGCATAATAACCATTTGCACTTATTCTCATAGAAATCAGGCCTGATAAAGACACTTTTGCTGTGCATGCTCTCTGGTTTTTGTGGCACTGGCATCCCATTCTGTGACTAAAGCAGCCTCTATTTAATAGCATAATAAACATTTGCACTTATTCTCATAGAAATCAGGCCTGATAAAGACACTTTTGCTGTGCATGCTCTCTGGTTTTTGTGGCACTGGCATCCCATTCTGTGACTAAAGCAGCCTCTATTTAATAGCATAATAAACATTTGCACTTATTCTCATAGAAATCAGGCCTGATAAAGACACTTTTGCTGTGCATGCTCTCTGGTTTTTGTGGCACTGGCATCCCATTCTGTGACTAAAGCAGCCTCTATTTAATAGCATAATAAACATTTGCACTTATTCTCATAGAAATCAGGCCTGATAAAGACACTTTTGCTGTGCATGCTCTCTGGTTTTTGTGGCACTGGCATCCCATTCTGTGACTAAAGCAGCCTCTATTTAATAGCATAATAAACATTTGCACTTATTCTCATAGAAATCAGGCCTGATAAAGACACTTTTGCTGTGCATGCTCTCTGGTTTTTGTGGCACTGGCATCCCATTCTGTGACTAAAGCAGCCTCTATTTAATAGCATAATAACCATTTGCACTTATTCTCATAGAAATCAGGCCTGATAAAGACACTTTTGCTGTGCATGCTCTCTGGTTTTTGTGGCACTGGCATCCCATTCTGTGACTAAAGCAGCCTCTATTTAATAGCATAATAAACATTTGCACTTATTCTCATAGAAATCAGGCCTGATAAAGACACTTTTGCTGTGCATGCTCTCTGGTTTTTGTGGCACTGGCATCCCATTCTGTGACTAAAGCAGCCTCTATTTAATAGCATAATAAACATTTGCACTTATTCTCATAGAAATCAGGCCTGATAAAGACACTTTTGCTGTGCATGCTCTCTGGTTTTTGTGGCACTGGCATCCCATTCTGTGACTAAAGCAGCCTCTATTTAATAGCATAATAAACATTTGCACTTATTCTCATAGAAATCAGGCCTGATAAAGACACTTTTGCTGTGCATGCTCTCTGGTTTTTGTGGCACTGGCATCCCATTCTGTGACTAAAGCAGCCTCTATTTAATAGCATAATAACCATTTGCACTTATTCTCATAGAAATCAGGCCTGATAAAGACACTTTTGCTGTGCATGCTCTCTGGTTTTTGTGGCACTGGCATCCCATTCTGTGACTAAAGCAGCCTCTATTTAATAGCATAATAAACATTTGCACTTATTCTCATAGAAATCAGGCCTGATAAAGACACTTTTGCTGTGCATGCTCTCTGGTTTTTGTGGCACTGGCATCCCATTCTGTGACTAAAGCAGCCTCTATTTAATAGCATAATAAACATTTGCACTTATTCTCATAGAAATCAGGCCTGATAAAGACACTTTTGCTGTGCATGCTCTCTGGTTTTTGTGGCACTGGCATCCCATTCTGTGACTAAAGCAGCCTCTATTTAATAGCATAATAAACATTTGCACTTATTCTCATAGAAATCAGGCCTGATAAAGACACTTTTGCTGTGCATGCTCTCTGGTTTTTGTGGCACTGGCATCCCATTTTGTGACTAAAGCAGCCTCTATTTAATAGCATAATAACCATTTGCACTTATTCTCATAGAAATCAGGCCTGATAAAGACACTTTTGCTGTGCATGCTCTCTGGTTTTTGTGGCACTGGCATCCCATTCTGTGACTAAAGCAGCCTCTATTTAATAGCATAATAAACATTTGCACTTATTCTCATAGAAATCAGGCCTGATAAAGACACTTTTGCTGGCCAAAGCCCTACTGGACCCTGCCAGGTCCATTCCTGCCCAGGGCATCCCATTCTGTGACTAAAGCAGCCTCTGTTTAAGACCATATAAGCATTTGCTCTTATTATATTTATATTATAAGACACTTTTGCTGGGCATAGGCTTACTGCTGCCTGCCAGGTGCACTTCTGTTGAGGCATCCCATTCTGTAACATAGCATACCCCTCTTTATTTACACTAAGCAGCTCTCTTATTTACACTAAGCAGGCCTGTTGGAGGCTGAGTGTTACTGCTCACTTTTGGTGTGCATTATATTCTGTTTTATATAGACCCACTGCTGCCTGGGGGTTCTTAAAATATCACCTACTACCACGCCAGTTAGACTATGTCGGGCAGACAAGTGCCTGGAAGTGAAAAGAGGAGTGGCAGAGGCCAAGATTCCGCAGGCAGAGCTCGCATCAGACTGGGGGCCAGTAGCAGCAGGAGTCACGCTGAGAGACCTAATCTGCCAGTATCTGCTAGCGGTCGGGTCTCCACCAGTAACGCATCTGCCGTGGTAGATTGGCTGACGCGCTCATCAACAACATCATCACAACTTACATCTGAGACCCCCAGTCTAGGGTCGGTAGGTTCCTCTGACACAACCCTGAGTTGGCATGCCCCGAGAGCAGTCCCTGTCCTCCCATTGCCTCTGTCCTACGCCGTTCCCTCCCCCAGCGACGTATCCTATGCTTTGGGTTCAGCTCCACTCTTTAGTGAGGAGGACGATCAGATACAGGAGGACAGTCAGCAGCTACTGCCCAGCCAAGAAATGGAGGTGGCTTCTTTAGCTAGGCAGACAAATAGTGATGTGGACAGTGTCGTGGGTGCTGCGAGCGTTCCAGCTCCTGCGCCAGACACTGTTGACGAATCCACGAACATCAGTGACGTACAGCCACAACCCGGTGATGATGATGATGATGACGATGAAGCCGATCGCACTTGGGAGCCGGGTGATGAAGGGGCTTCATCGTCATCATCAGGAGAAGAGGGGCGCAGGTTGCCCCGGAGTCAGCAGCTGAGGCAGCAAGGTGGTAGCAGTCAGCATGGGGGCACAATTCCAAAGGCTGGAGCCGGCCGGGGCCGGGGCCGGGGTAGAGCACCTGCTGTGCGGCAGTCTACCTTATCGGGAGGTAGTGGAGCAGGGGTTCCTGGAGTTGGCAACAGCAGCAGTGAATCAGTGAGGCCAGGGGGTGGGAAAAGTAGCTACTCGGCAGTGTGGCAGTTTTTCCTGAGGCATCCGCAGGAGGGTAACATGGCCACATGCAAGATATGTAGGCAAAAGGTGAAGCGTGGCCAGGGTCCAAATGTTGGCACCACGGCCCTGCGTCAACATATGATGCGTCACCATAAAACGACCTGGGAGAACCGAGGCTCCCAAGGGGTGGTCCAGTCTGCTTCCTCACCAAGTGAGCTCCCAATTTCTGCCAGCCAAGGCTCCAGCACCTCAGCCGAAGGCAGCTGTGCGTCACACCCATCCTCTGTCGCTCCTGCTCCTCCTCCTCCTCCTCCAAGTCATGCATCCCGCCAGCAATCCATCAGCGAAGCCATGTCCAAGAGACAGCAGTATGCGCCCACTCATCCTACGGCGCAGAAGCTGAATGTGCTCCTGTCCAAGTTGCTGGTGCTGCAGTCGCTCCCTTTTCAGGTGGTGGAATCTGCACCTTTCAGAGAACTGATGGCTTGTGCCGAGCCGAGGTGGAGAGTCCCAAGCCGTCATTTCTTTGCCAAGAAGGCAGTACCAGCGCTGCACACTTTTGTTGAACAGAAGGTGGGCCAGTCCTTGAGCCTGTCGGTGTGTAGCAAAATACATGGCAGCGCCGACATCTGGAGCTGTAACTACGGTCAGGGGCAGTACATGTCGTTTACGGCCCACTGGGTGAATGTGGTCCCTTTGCAGCAGCAACTTGGACAGGTCACGCCGCTTCGGCCTCCGCGCTCTCTGCCCATTGGGCCTGTGACACCGTGCGACTCGGCCTCCTCATCCTCCGCCATCTCCTCACCCTCCACTGTAGGCTCAAGTCTCAGTGCCCCTCCAGTCTACCATGTGTGCAGGGCACGGAGGTGTCACGCAGTGCTTCACATGGTTTGTCTTGGCGAACGGAGTCACACAGGGGAGGAACTGCTTAAATGTATTCATCAGGAAATCCAAACATGGCTTACTCCGAGAAAACTTAAAATGGGAATCATGGTTACCGACAATGGGAAGAACATTTTGTCTGCGCTGCGCCAAGGAAGCCTGACCCATGCCCCCTGCATGGCTCACGTCTTCAATCTGGTTGTCAAGCGGTTTCTGAAGTGTTCCCCCCATCTGCAGGACATCCTAACAACTTCACGGAAACTTTGCATGCACTTCAGCCACTCCTACACCGCCAAACACACCCTTCTTGAGCTACAGCGTCAGAATGGTATCCCCCAACATAGTCTGATTTGCGATGTTTCCACCCGTTGGAATTCCACCCTTCACATGTTGGACCGATTATATGAACAGAGAAAAGCCATCACGGATTTCCTGATGATCCAAGCAGATAGGGGGACTCCCCTGTGTAACTTCAATGTCAACCAGTGGCAGCTCATACGTGACACCTGCCGTTTGCTCAGGCCCTTTGAGGAAGCCACTTTATTTGTCAGTCGGCAGGATTACGGGATGAACGACGTGATTCCACTGCTTCATGTACTACAGCACATGTTGGAAACCATGGCTGGTCAGGGCACTGGAGACATGGCGTTTACATCTTACGGCCACATGAACCCCGTTGGAGCTGAACTGGAGGAGGAGGAGGAGGAAGAGGAGGAGGAGGAGTTGCCCAGCGAAACACAGTTTAGGCTTGGCGAAATGGCTGGTTTATCTAGTCAGCGGACAGGAGAGGAGGAGCAGGAGCAGCCAGAGGAGCTAGAGGTTTTTGAGGAAGGAGAGACAGAGGACCCGGGCACACCGTGGCAGTATGCAGTGGAGATGGAGACAGGTAGTCCATCCGAGTCACTTGCGCAAATGGCACGAAGCATGCTCACATGCTTGCGTAGTGACCCCAGAATTGTTTCCATCTGTCGGCGGGATGACTTCTGGCTGTCCACCTTATTGGACCCTCGCTTCCGGCACAAAATGGGGGCATTTTTTAAACCCACCGAGAGGGAGGACAAACTCAACTACTACAAAGACATTCTACGTAGGCAGTTGGCCGATGCCTATCTGCGCCATGGTCCATACTCTCGCAGGTCTGACTCGAGGGGACCTCTGCGCTCACCTTCCACTGCCATGGCCGCTGGGGGGGTTGGCAGCAGCAGCAGCAGAAGCTCCATCAGCAGCAGCAGCCTCAGTCTTCAGTCGCTAATGAGTAGCTTTCTACACCCGCATAGTGAGGCTACTCATGAGCAGCAGGAAGACCTGGAGCAGGACCTGAACCAGCAGGTCATGTCATACTTTGACATGACCATGCCAACACACCTTGAGGATCCGCTGGACTTCTGGGCAGCCAAACTTGATTTGTGGCCGCAACTAGCAGAGTTTGCCCTGGAAAAGCTGTCCTGCCCGGCAAGTAGCGTGCCATCTGAGCGGGTGTTTAGTGCGGCGGGGGCCATAGTTACGGCGAGGAGAACTCGTCTGTCAACTAAAAATGTGGAGAGACTCACCTTTGTCAAAATGAATCAGGGATGGATCAGCCAGGATTTCCACCCACCAATGCCTGATGCATGCGACTAGATTCAGCATGGTGCCACGTTTTACACTTTACAAATGGTGCAAAACATATTTATGTCTTTAGGCCATTTTTTGGGCTCCTGCTGCTGCTACTGCCAACTTCTGCCAACTCCAGGGTGTGATTCATCCAATTTTTGGGCTCCTGAGGCCAACTCCAGTGTATATTTGGGCTCCTGCTGCTGCTACTGTCAACTCCTGCCAACTCCAGGGTGTGATTCATCCAATTTTTGGGCTCCTGAAGCCAACTCCAGTGTATATTTGGGCTCCTGCTGCTGCTGCTGCTGCCAACTTCTGCCAACTCCAGGGTGTGATTCATCCAATTTTTGGGCTCCTGAAGCCAACTCCAGTGTATATTTGGGCTCCTGCTGCTGCTGCTGCTGCCAACTTCTGCCAACTCCAGGGTGTGATTCATCCAATTTTTGGGCTCCTGAAGCCAACTCCAGTGTATATTTGGGCTCCTGCTGCTACTACTGCCAACTTCTGCCAACTCCAGGGTGTGATTCATCCAATTTTTGGGCTCCTGAGGCCAACTCCAGTGTATATTTGGGCTCCTGCTGCTGCTGCTGCCAACTTCTGCCAACTCCAGGGTGTGATTCATCCAATTTTTGGGCTCCTGAAGCCAACTCCAGTGTATATTTGGGCTCCTGCTGCTACTACTGTCAACTCCTGCCAACTCCAGGGTGTGATTCATCCAATTTTTGGGCTCCTGAGGCCAACTCCAGTGTATATTTGGGCTCCTGCTGCTGCTACTGTCAACTCCTGCCAACTCCAGGGTGTGATTCATCCAATTTTTGGGCTCCTGAAGCCAACTCCAGTGTATATTTGGGCTCCTGCTGCTGCTGCTGCTGCCAACTTCTGCCAACTCCAGGGTGTGATTCATCCAATTTTTGGGCTCCTGAAGCCAACTCCAGTGTATATTTGGGCTCCTGCTGCTGCTGCTGCTGCCAACTTCTGCCAACTCCAGGGTGTGATTCATCCAATTTTTGGGCTCCTGAAGCCAACTCCAGTGTATATTTGGGCTCCTGCTGCTACTACTGCCAACTTCTGCCAACTCCAGGGTGTGATTCATCCAATTTTTGGGCTCCTGAGGCCAACTCCAGTGTATATTTGGGCTCCTGCTGCTGCTGCTGCCAACTTCTGCCAACTCCAGGGTGTGATTCATCCAATTTTTGGGCTCCTGAAGCCAACTCCAGTGTATATTTGGGCTCCTGCTGCTACTACTGTCAACTCCTGCCAACTCCAGGGTGTGATTCATCCAATTTTTGGGCTCCTGAGGCCAACTCCAGTGTATATTTGGGCTCCTGCTGCTGCTGCTGCCAACTTCTGCCAACTCCAGGGTGTGATTCATCCAATTTTTGGGCTCCTGAGGCCAACTCCAGTGTATATTTGGGCTCCTGCTCCTGCTGCTGCCAACTTCTGCCAACTCCAGGGTGTGATTCATCCAATTTTTGGGCTCCTGAAGCCAACTCCAGTGTATATTTGGGCTCCTGCTGCTGCTACTGCCAACTTCTGCCAACTCCAGGGTGTGATTCATCCAATTTTTGGGCTCCTGAAGCCAACTCCAGTGTATATTTGGGCTCCTGCTGCTACTACTGCCAACTTCTGCCAACTCCAGGGTGTGATTCATCCAATTTTTGGGCTCCTGAAGCCAACTCCAGTGTATATTTGGGCTCCTGCTGCTGCTACTGTCAACTCCTGCCAACTCCAGGGTGTGATTCATCCAATTTTTGGGCTCCTGAAGCCAACTCCAGTGTATATTTGGGCTCCTGCTGCTGCTACTGCCAACTTCTGCCAACTCCAGGGTGTGATTCATCCAATTTTTGGGCTCCTGAAGCCAACTCCAGTGTATATTTGGGCTCCTGCTGCTGCTACTGTCAACTCCTGCCAACTCCAGGGTGTGATTCATCCAATTTTTGGGCTCCTGAGGCCAACTCCAGTGTATATTTGGGCTCCTGCTGCTGCTACTGTCAACTCCTGCCAACTCCAGGGTGTGATTCATCCAATTTTTGGGCTCCTGAAGCCAACTCCAGTGTATATTTGGGCTCCTGCTGCTGCTGCTGCTGCCAACTTCTGCCAACTCCAGGGTGTGATTCATCCAATTTTTGGGCTCCTGAAGCCAACTCCAGTGTATATTTGGGCTCCTGCTGCTGCTGCTGCCAACTTCTGCCAACTCCAGGGTGTGATTCATCCAATTTTTGGGCTCCTGAAGCCAACTCCAGTGTATATTTGGGCTCCTGCTGCTGCTACTGCCAACTTCTGCCAACTCCAGGGTGTGATTCATCCAATTTTTGGGCTCCTGAAGCCAACTCCAGTGTATATTTGGGCTCCTGCTGCTGCTACTGTCAACTCCTGCCAACTCCAGGGTGTGATTCATCCAATTTTTGGGCTCCTGAGGCCAACTCCAGTGTATATTTGGGCTCCTGCTGCTGCTACTGTCAACTCCTGCCAACTCCAGGGTGTGATTCATCCAATTTTTGGGCTCCTGAAGCCAACTCCAGTGTATATTTGGGCTCCTGCTGCTGCTGCTGCTGCCAACTTCTGCCAACTCCAGGGTGTGATTCATCCAATTTTTGGGCTCCTGAAGCCAACTCCAGTGTATATTTGGGCTCCTGCTGCTGCTACTGCCAACTTCTGCCAACTCCAGGGTGTGATTCATCCAATTTTTGGGCTCCTGAAGCCAACTCCAGTGTATATTTGGGCTCCTGCTGCTACTACTGCCAACTTCTGCCAACTCCAGGGTGTGATTCATCCAATTTTTGGGCTCCTGAGGCCAACTCCAGTGTATATTTGGGCTCCTGCTGCTGCTGCTGCCAACTTCTGCCAACTCCAGGGTGTGATTCATCCAATTTTTGGGCTCCTGAAGCCAACTCCAGTGTATATTTGGGCTCCTGCTGCTACTACTGTCAACTCCTGCCAACTCCAGGGTGTGATTCATCCAATTTTTGGGCTCCTGAGGCCAACTCCAGTGTATATTTGGGCTCCTGCTGCTGCTGCTGCCAACTTCTGCCAACTCCAGGGTGTGATTCATCCAATTTTTGGGCTCCTGAGGCCAACTCCAGTGTATATTTGGGCTCCTGCTCCTGCTGCTGCCAACTTCTGCCAACTCCAGGGTGTGATTCATCCAATTTTTGGGCTCCTGAAGCCAACTCCAGTGTATATTTGGGCTCCTGCTGCTGCTGCTGCTGCCAACTTCTGCCAACTCCAGGGTGTGATTCATCCAATTTTTGGGCTCCTGAAGCCAACTCCAGTGTATATTTGGGCTCCTGCTGCTACTACTGCCAACTTCTGCCAACTCCAGGGTGTGATTCATCCAATTTTTGGGCTCCTGAGGCCAACTCCAGTGTATATTTGGGCTCCTGCTGCTGCTGCTGCCAACTTCTGCCAACTCCAGGGTGTGATTCATCCAATTTTTGGGCTCCTGAAGCCAACTCCAGTGTATATTTGGGCTCCTGCTGCTACTACTGTCAACTCCTGCCAACTCCAGGGTGTGATTCATCCAATTTTTGGGCTCCTGAGGCCAACTCCAGTGTATATTTGGGCTCCTGCTGCTGCTGCTGCCAACTTCTGCCAACTCCAGGGTGTGATTCATCCAATTTTTGGGCTCCTGAGGCCAACTCCAGTGTATATTTGGGCTCCTGCTCCTGCTGCTGCCAACTTCTGCCAACTCCAGGGTGTGATTCATCCAATTTTTGGGCTCCTGAAGCCAACTCCAGTGTATATTTGGGCTCCTGCTGCTGCTGCCAACTTCTGCCAACTCCAGGGTGTGATTCATCCAATTTTTGGGCTCCTGAGGCCAACTCCAGTGTATATTTGGGCTCCTTCTGCCCCTCATAGTGATGCCACTTCAACTCTCTGCAATTGTGCCGCTCTGCGATTCTATTAGCGATGCCTCTGATCTGCATGTGATATTTCTTCAAAGTATTATTTAACAAACCCAGCACGCATCCTGTGCGTGTTACAGCAAGGCTGAATGGTTTACAACCCTATTGAGGCTGTAGGAGGCTCAGAAATAGCCGTTTTTAATAGCGATTCGTCGCGAATTTATTCGGGTCGAAACGATTTTTGTCGGAAAATTCGGCGAATCAGTCGAATCGAATTTTTCAAAAGTTCGCTCATCTCTACTTGTAATGGAAAAGTTATTGCTATAATACTGGTCTACATGTACAATAAATGGATTTGACCTAGATCAGCCAGACTTGCCAAATTGATATAGTAGTCAAAAGAATTTACCCTGTTTCCTTGTTCTTGTGTTCACAGGGTGACTGGTGAAAAGCATGCCATGTTAATTATAGTAATGCTGATTTTTTATCCAAGCTGTATAGCGTTTATTAGTAATAAGAATAAAAATCATGCATAAAGCAGACCTATTGACATGGAAATGAACGCTAAGATTTATATGCCTACTCACCCCCTTGGACACTAAACATCACTATACAAATTGCAGAGGCAATGTGTTTACAGTAATATTTTCAAAACTTGGGCTTCCTGTGAGTTAAATGGAAGGAGCAATATCTTAGCAGTCTAATGCCTTTGTAATTATTAACATATTGTTCACTGTATGAGCAGTTTTTAACTGCTTAACCTGATAATACACAAGCTGACAACATTCAAGTATCCAATTTTGCTGCTTCTAATAATATAATAATTAATAATATAATTATATAATAATGAATAATATAATTAATAGATAAGCAGGAAAATCAATATAATATAATAATATATATAATATATATATAATATATATATATATATATATATATATATATATATATATATATATATATTATAATAATATAATAATATAATAATTAATAATATAATTATATAATAATTAATAATATAATTAATAGATAAGCAGGAAAAACAGGGGGCATCCTGGTGGGGTTACTAATATTCTGTGTAGTATGTTGAAAATAAATGTGCCTTTAAAAGCCCACATTGTTATATATTTACAAGAGATGTACTAGGCAAAAGCTGCTTTCAAGTTACAGGGGAAATCTAATTTCATGGACACTCACGACAGGCCTCAGGTAAGGGCTGCCATAGGGATCACAAGGCGCCTCTGCTTACATTTCACCCAGTTTTATAGCAGTGATTGTTCCTTTGCAATCCCCAGGAGCCACACATCTGGGTTCTCGGTAGTCAGGCGTATATAGTTGTATATGACCTCAGCCAAGGCATCCATAGGGAAAATTGTGTACCATTATTTTGACCTTGTACACCACAGTTATTTAATAATGGATACGTAGATACCCAGAGAATTTATTTCTTTAGTTCTTTTGTCCATCTGATCCCGTAGCAGTCAATTATTTTAGGGAAACAGCTGTTGGAACAAAAAAAAGGACAACAGAATTATCTGTTCTTTACACAGCATTCAGATCAGGAACATTTACTGATTCTGCCCCCTAACCCCCCAACTGCTCCCTGGGCGCTGTAATTAAGGCAGCCCTCCAGGCATGTGTACACTCACTGCATGGATGGAGAAAATGCAGAAGGAAAATTCCTATGTGTGTGCAAGCATACAACGGCCATCAATGTCCAAAAACAAAGTGCATTTTTTGACATTACCTTGGAAGTTACTGACATGAACTTATTAGACAAACAAGGTGCAAACAAGTTGAATATATTTTATTTGAGCCTTTTAACTGCCTTAGACTTTTAAGAGCTGCAAATATACTGCAACATTTAGGAAATATTGCACCCTAGCTTTATACCAGGTTAAGGGCACCATTGGATTTTTAGGTATAAAAGGGGAAACAAATTGCAAGAGTAATAAATATGTTTAGCTTGCTAATTTGGGTGTTCAAGGCACTGTCACAGAAATTCTCATTTGGGGACCAAATAGGAAGCGAGGCTGTATTTTCATAACAATGGGGTCACAGACAGCAACTAGAAAGTATTCAAGTGGCAAGTCAAATCCCTTGTAGATTATGTGTGCTCCCCTGCTCCTCAGTACTAAGACAGCCTTCATCCTCATTGATTGGATGAAAAAACACATAACTCTCCAAACAAGAAGTGTACATAGAAGTCATGGAGTTTATTAGTACAGAAGTGATATTAGAGCACCTCCACCCTTGCACTCATTCCCTGACATGAAGGGCTATCAGAGCATTGGGGCAGGCCCAGGCCACGGGAAGATGGATGCCCTCTAGACACCGTAGCACTCATCACTAGGTTCAGCAGCTGAGAAGCAAAGGGATTGGTGCACAAGGAGGAAGTGGCACTAGTTGGATGGTGAGCAGGACCTGCTACAGATGCTTCAAGGACTGTCATGTCTGCCACTGTTGACATACCTTCAGTAAGTTTTGCTAATGTAGGCCAGGCTGCAGAAGGTGGTGGAATCAGATTTGGGACAAATGTTGTACACACCACAAAGGCAGGGGAAGCAGATTGCACCAGTCCCGCTTATGCCATGGTCCCGTTAGCAGCTGCCTCCATAATGTGTGCACCATTAGTGCAAGCTTAAAAGATTGTCTCATTTCTGCCAGTAGACAGTCATGACGGTCTTTTTTAGGGTATGTATGGATTTGATTTGACCCTTGCAAACGTCATGCAATTTTTAATTTATTTTCAGCTCCCAGGTTGGAAGATGAAGCTACAGTGATGACAGATGGTTGTTTTAATTTTTCTTCCCGTCATCTTTACTTCAGAGCTTCAGTTACAGCACAGCTACCTGGAAAACTGAGTTTTAAGTAAAACACGTTTCATTTGTGAATTAGCAAAATGAAAGATGTTTGTATAGTGTCCTTACAAATAAAAAACACAGCTATGTATTTTTGTTTGTGTGTTTCTTCCTTATCTCTTATATTTTCCCGAAAGTGTAGAAAGTGCGTAATTATGGGAATTGGCTGGAAGAGAGCACAGAGAAGGAGAACATGTGGAGGTCAAAAACTTTCTGTTGATTTCCCTTTCCTTTCCTTTTTATCAGCTTTTTGTATACTTTCCATTTTGTATTTGCATGTTGGCGTTTATCAGTTCAGGTATCTTGCAGTATTTGGTAGAATTCAAGTGCCATTTTTATTGAATCTGCAGTCATGGGAGCCCTCCTGTGGCCACAGGCTGGAATGAATTTACCTCAGCTGACTAAAAAGAGCACAAAGCTCATTCTTAGTCAGTCATGACATAAAGCTTCAAATATACAAATCGTATGTCTCTGCGTGCATTTTATTATGTGGTGTTGAAGAATCACTCCTACCAAAAACAGTGATTTATCAAGTTAAGGATTTTGGAAGACTATTTTTGAACACTAGTATAGGTTATGGTTTCATAAGTTAATTTGCTAATGCTAAATTATTTCAGTATTAAAGACTTTCCCACTATAATGGCAGCTAACCATAATAAATTATATAAATTAGAGGTTAGATGCCACAGTTAAAACAAATCAAAAGGCTTGGGAGGTTAAAGTGATATTTCAGGCATAGCCAAGAGTAGGTGTCAAGCCCCGTGGGACACCCACTTACTAGGTAAGTCCACAACCCCCAATCTCTGCTGCTAGCTTCACCTATAACCAAGCCCCCATTTGCAGGGACGCTTTACATGCCTCGCTGGGCACGGTTGCTCCAGGACTTTGTAGCACAAAGGATGTGGACTTACAGGGGTGAAGGCGGATGAACCCGAGGCAAAATTGGGCGATGTCGGTCAAGCCAAGGTCATACACAGGTAATCAGCCCTTACCAAAGGGAAAAGATAAGAGAAAAGCCGAGGTCGAACCAGGGGTCAAGCCGGAAGGTCACGGGTACGCAGCGCAAAAGGATGAGACGGATTCTCGGTCAGGATACAAGCATGGGTCGGTCCAGGCGGCAATCACAAGATGGTCAAGCAAGACAAGGTCGGCAACAGAATTGAACGAGGATCTCAGACAATATCACACCCAGCAGCACGCTATCACGGGCAGTGAACAAGTGACATGGGAGTGCTTATATATGATAAGGTGAAGGGGATTGGTAAGGGGAGCACTCTGTCTGATTGGCTAAATTGTGGACAGATTGCCCAATAATTTTATTAGGGAACTGAATACTTATGGCTTATTGGCCCTTTAAACTAACCTCCAGCGGGCTCACTGCCGGGTGGAGAGAGAGCCCGCCAGCTCTCTCTTTTTTAATGCATAGATGGCCATTGTATGCTTGCGCACACATAGGAATTCATCCTCCGCATTTAACCCATCCGTGCAGTGAGTGTACACATGCCGGGAGCGGTGGGCTGCCCTAATTACGGCGCCCGGGGAGCAGTTGCGGGGTTAGGTGCCTTGCTCAAGAGCACTTCAGTCATGTCCCAGGACCGGGATTCGAACCTGTCACCCTCTGGTCACAAGTCTGCTCCCTTACCTCTAGGCCACAACTGCCCCTTTAAATATGTGTGCTTGTAGCCTTCAGAGCTGAGGGCCACCAAGGCTGGCCCCTTCATTCTGGTCTACAAGCCCTGCATAGGTGGTGTCCGCGCTGGTCATGTGGGGAAGGGGGAACCCCACACCATTTTTAAAACATTTTAAAGGGTTATAATTTTAATAAAAGGCTGGGATCCCCCTCCCCCTCCCCAGGAGGGGAGACACTATGTCATTTATTT
>JAQIHN010000757.1:0-27107 GCA_027917425.1 Gastrophryne carolinensis
TGTCCCCTTAGCTCATACTTCACATAAGAGTCAGAAAATATCGCCTGTTGCCTTGACAGGAAGATGAACCCCCCCGCCCCTCACACGCCCCCGCCACATGTCCCCCCCTTGAAGAGCTGAGCAGACAATAGACGCTGTTAGTATAAAGTGTAGGTGAGTAGCGGGAGGTTCAGTGGCGCTGAGGACGCCTTAAAGGGCCGGAACACAAAGGGGCCACTTACAGCACAAGTGGGGTTTTGTTTGCTCGGTTTTGCTCGGCAAACATCACAAATGGGGAAAATACAAAAGAGAGACTTTGTATCATTCACATGAGGCTCTGCCCCTGTATTCAGCCAACGCTTTACCATTAAAGTGGAACTTAAAGCAGACCTTCACCCTAAATAAGAGCCTATCTTATGTTTCCCCCCTGTACATACAGATTGCCCACATTAATCCGGACCCTCACCCTGAATAAGAGCCTATCTTATATGTTTCCCACACCCTGTACATACAGATTGCCCACATTAATCCAGACCCTCACCCTGAATAAGAGCCTATCTTATAAGATTCCCCCCTCCCCTGTACATACAGATTGCTCACATTAATCCAGACCTTCACCTGAATAAGAGCCTATCTTATATGTTTCCTACACCCTGTACATACAGATTGCCCACATTAATCCGGACCTTCACCCCGAATAAGAGCCTATCTTATATGTTTCCCACACCCTGTACATACAGATTGCTCACATTAATCCGGACCCTCACCCTGAATAAGAGCCTATCTTATATGTTTCCCACACCCTGTACATACAGATTGCCCACATTTATCCAGACCCTCACCCTGAATAAGAGCCTATCTTATATGTTTCCCCCCCCCCCCTGTACATACAGATTGCTCACATTAATCCAGACCTTCACCCTGAACAAGAGCCTATCTTATATGTTTCCCCCCTGTACATATAGATTGCTCACATTAATCTAGACCTTCACCCTGAATAAGAGCCTACCTTATATGTTTCCCCCCTGTACATATAGATTGCTCACATTAATCCGGACCTTCACCCTGAATAAGAGCCTATCTTGTATGCTTCCCCCCCCGTACATATAGATTGCCCACAAATAATCCGGACCCTCACCCTGAATAAGAGCCTATCTTATATGTTTTTCACTCCCTGTACATATAGATTGCTCACATTAATCCGGACCCTCACCCTGAATAAGAGCCTATCTTATATGATTCCCCTCTGTACATACAGATTGCTCTCATTAATCCGGACCTTCACCCTGAATAAGAGCCTATATAGCCTATATAAGATCTTATATGTTTCCCCCCTGAACCAGTAGTGTCCAAGTAAGTGAGTAAAAACTTAAAATATATTATTTTTAGATGCTGGGGAATCGTTTAATAAGGGTTTGGGCTTTTCAATAAATCATGGTGAAGGTCCGGTTTAAGTACCGCTGACAGGTGTGGGTGTCACAGCTTTAAACTTGAAGCCACGCCCCCACCATGAGGGATGGATGAAGCCACGCCCCTCATTAAGGGATGGATAAAGCCACATCCCCTCATTGGGGATGGAAGAAGGCACACCCCCTCATTGGGGATGGAAGAAGCCACGCCCCCTCATTGAGGCATGGATAGGAGATACATTGTAACTGTTACAACAATAGAAACATTTTGAATAGGCAAATAAATAATTTATTGCTGCAGATCTGCATGTTACACCTTAGAGGAACAAATAAGAACAATGAGGGTCAGGGGGACATGGACTCAAAAGAGGGACAGTCCCTCCAAATCAGGGACACTTCTGCCATGGGCCCGGTAGCAGTTGCCCCTATGGTATTGACACTCATGTTTCTGAACCAGATTGTCCCCGCTGCAGCAAATCACTAGCTGTTGGCCTGGTGCTAATATGTCCCAGTAAGTATTGAGGGGTGTGGATGGAATTGGGGTCTTCACCAGGGGCACCTTGAGAAAGTGACATAGCATCACGGAACGCGTGGGTGGTAGAACATTGATCATCCAGCAGGAAGGGGATCATATTTTGCCACTTTTTGGCACTTTTGTTGTTGCACATTGGTACTTTAGATATTTGATGGTTGGATTTATTATGGAGGGAAATGACTTTGCAGTTATAGTATGGATAATGGGGATTAATTAGGTCGCTCCTGCTGGGGGATGAATTGTGTGTGTTTTTAAATGTCTGTGATTGTATTGTGTTGTTTGCATTGTATTGTATGTTTGTATTATATGTTTGTATTGTATTGTATGTTTGTATTATATTGTATGTTTGTATTGTATTGTATTGTATGTTTGTATTATATTGTATGTTTGTATTGTATTGTATTGTATGTTTGTATTATATTGTATGTTTGTATTGTATTGTATGTTTGTATTATATTGTATGTTTGTATTGTATTGTATGTTTGTATTATATTGTATGTTTGTATTGTATGTTTGTATTATATTGTATGTTTGTATTGTATGTTTGTATTATATTGTATGTTTGTATTGTATTGTATGTTTGTATTATATTTAGAGATGAGCGAACTTTTGAAAAATTAGATTCGGCTGATTTGCCGAATTTTCCGACAAAATTCGTTTCGGTCCGAATTTATTCGCGACAAATCGCTATTAAAAACGACTATTTCTGAGCCTCCTAGAGCCTCAATAGGGTTGTAAACCATTCTGCCTTGCTGTAACACGCATAGGATGCGTGCTGGGTTAGTTAAATAATACTGTAAATAAATATCACATGCAGATCAGAGGCATCGCTAATAGAATCGCAGAGCGGCACAATTGCAAAGAGTTGAAGTGGCATCACTATGAGGGGCAGGAGCCCAAACATTGCTTTAAAGAGACACTGGAGTTGGCTGCAGGAGGCCGAAAATTGGATGAATCACACCCTGGAGTTGCAAGCAGCAGCAGGAGCACAAACATTGCTTTAAAGAGACACTGGAGTTGGCTGCAGGAGGCCAAAAATTGGATGAATCACACCATGGAGTTGCAAGCAGCAGCAGCAGGAGCCCTAACATTGGCTGAAAGAGACACTGGAGTTGGCAGCAGGAGCCCAAAAAATGGATGAATCACACCCTGGAGTTGCAAGCAGCAGCAGCAGCAGGAGCCCAAACATTGGCTGAAAGAGACACTGGAGTTGGCAGCAGGAGCCCAAAAATTGGATGAATCACACCCTGGAGTTGCAAGCAGCAGCAGGTGCACAAACATTGCTTTAAACAGACACTGGAGTTGGCTGCAGGAGCCCAAAAATTGGATGAATCACACCCTGGAGTTGCAAGCAGCAGCAGGAGCCCAAACATTACTTTAAGGAGACACTGGAGTTGGCAGCAGGAGCCCAAAAATTGGATGAATCACACCCTGGAGTTGGCAGCAGCAGCAGCAGGAGCCCGAACATTACTTTAAAGAGACACTGGGGTTGGCTTCAGGAGCCCAAAAATTGGATGAATCACACCCTGGATTGGCAGCAGCAGCAGCAGGAGCCCAAACATTTCTTTAAAGAGACACTGGAGTTGGCAGCAGGAGCCCAAAAATTGACTGACACACCCTGGAGTTGGCAGCAGCAGCAGCAGGAGCCCAAACATTACTTTAAAGAGACACTGGAGTTGGCAGCAGGAGCCCAAAAATTGACTGACACACCCTGGAGTTGGCAGCAGCAGCAGCAGGAGCCCAAACATTACTTTAAAGAGACACTGGAGTTAGCAGCAGGAGCCCAAAAATTGGATGAATCACACCCTGGAGTTGCAAGCAGCAGCAGCAGGAGCCCAACCATTGGCTGAAAGAGACACTGGAGTTGGCAGCAGGAGCCAAAAATTGGATGAATCACACTCTGGAGTTGCAAGCAGCAACAGCAGCCTGAACATTACTTTAAAGAGACACTGGAGTTGGCAGCAGGAGCCCAAAAATTGGATGAATCACACCCTGGAGTTGCAAGCAGCAGCTGGAGCCCGAACATTACTTTAAAGAGACTCTGGAGTTGGCAGCAGGAGCCCAAAAATTGGATGAATCACACCCTGGAGTTGCAAGCAGCAGCAGGAGCACAAACATTGCTTTAAACAGACACTGGAGTTGGCTGCAGGAGCCCAAAAATTGGATGAATCACACCCTGGAGTTGCAAGCAGCAGCAGGAGCCCAAACATTACTTTAAAGAGACACTGGAGTTGGCAGCAGGAGCCCAAAAATTGGATGAATCACACCCTGGAGTTGCAAGCAGCAGCAGGAGCCCAAAAATTGGATGAATCAAACCCTGGAGTTGCAAGCAGCAGCAGGAGCCCGAATATTACTTTAAAGAGACACTGGAGTTGGCAGCAGGAGCCCAAAAATTGGATGAATCACACCCTGGAGTTGCAAGCAGCAGCAGGAGCACAAACATTGCTTTAAAGAGACACTGGAGTTGGCAGAAGGAGCCAAAAATTGGATGAAACACACTCTGGAGTTGCAAGCAGCAGCAGCAGCAGCCCGAACATTACTTTAAAGAGACACTGGAGTTGGCAGCAGGAGCCAAAAAATTGGATGAATCACACCCTGGAGTTGCAAGCAGCAGCTGGAGCCCAAACATTACTTTAAAGAGACACTGGAGTTGGCAGCAGGAGCCCAAAAATTGGATGAATCACACCCTGGAGTTGCAAGCAGCAGCAGGAGCACAAACATTGCTTTAAACAGACACTGGAGTTGGCTGCAGGAGCCCAAAAATTGGATGAATCACACCCTGGAGTTGCAAGCAGCAGCAGGAGCCCAAACATTACTTTAAAGAGACACTGGAGTTAGCAGCAGGAGCCCAAAAATTGGATGAATCACACCCTGGAGTTGCAAGCAGCAGCAGCAGGAGCCCAACCATTGGCTGAAAGAGACACTGGAGTTGGCAGCAGGAGCCAAAAATTGGATGAATCACACTCTGGAGTTGCAAGCAGCAACAGCAGCCTGAACATTACTTTAAAGAGACACTGGAGTTGGCAGCAGGAGCCCAAAAATTGGATGAATCACACCCTGGAGTTGCAAGCAGCAGCTGGAGCCCGAACATTACTTTAAAGAGACTCTGGAGTTGGCAGCAGGAGCCCAAAAATTGGATGAATCACACCCTGGAGTTGCAAGCAGCAGCAGGAGCACAAACATTGCTTTAAACAGACACTGGAGTTGGCTGCAGGAGCCCAAAAATTGGATGAATCACACCCTGGAGTTGCAAGCAGCAGCAGGAGCCCAAACATTACTTTAAAGAGACACTGGAGTTGGCAGCAGGAGCCCAAAAATTGGATGAATCACACCCTGGAGTTGCAAGCAGCAGCAGGAGCCCAAAAATTGGATGAATCAAACCCTGGAGTTGCAAGCAGCAGCAGGAGCCCGAATATTACTTTAAAGAGACACTGGAGTTGGCAGCAGGAGCCCAAAAATTGGATGAATCACACCCTGGAGTTGCAAGCAGCAGCAGGAGCACAAACATTGCTTTAAAGAGACACTGGAGTTGGCAGAAGGAGCCAAAAATTGGATGAAACACACTCTGGAGTTGCAAGCAGCAGCAGCAGCAGCCCGAACATTACTTTAAAGAGACACTGGAGTTGGCAGCAGGAGCCAAAAAATTGGATGAATCACACCCTGGAGTTGCAAGCAGCAGCTGGAGCCCAAACATTACTTTAAAGAGACACTGGAGTTGGCAGCAGGAGCCCAAAAATTGGATGAATCACACCCTGGAGTTGCAAGCAGCAGCAGGAGCACAAACATTGCTTTAAACAGACACTGGAGTTGGCTGCAGGAGCCCAAAAATTGGATGAATCACACCCTGGAGTTGCAAGCAGCAGCAGGAGCCCAAACATTACTTTAAAGAGACACTGGAGTTGGCAGCAGGAGCCCAAAAATTGGATGAATCACACCCTGGAGTTGGCAGCAGCAGCAGCAGGAGCCCGGACATTACTTTAAAGAGACACTGGGGTTGGCTTCAGGAGCCCAAAAATTGGATGAATCACACCCTGGAGTTGGCAGCAGCAGGAGCCCAAACATTTCTTTAAAGAGACACTGGAGTTGGCAGCAGGAGCCCAAAAATTGACTGACACACCCTGGAGTTGGCAGCAGCAGCAGCAGGAGCCCGAACATTACTTTAAAGAGACACTGGGGTTGGCTGCAGGAGCCCAAAAATTGGATGAATCACACCCTGGAGTTGCAAGCAGCAGCAGAAGCCCAAACATTACTTTAAAGAGACACTGGAGTTGGCAGCAGGAGCCCAAAAATTGACTGACACACCCTGGAGTGGGCAGCAGCAGCAGCAGGAGCCCAATCATTACTTTAAAGAGACACTGGGGTTTGCTTCAGGAGCCCAAAAATTGGATGACACACACCCTGGAGTTGCAAGCAGCAGCAGCAGGAGCCCGAACATTACTTTAAAGCGACACTGGAGTTGGCAGCAGGAGCCCAAAAATTGGATGAATCACACCCTGGAGTTGCAAGCAGCAGGAGCCCGAACATTACTTTAAAGAGACACTAGGGTTGGCAGCAGGAGCCCAAAAATTGGATGAATCATACCCTGGAGTTGGCAGCAGCAGCAGCAGGAGCCCAAACATTACTTTAAAGAGACACTGGAGTTGGCAGCAGGAGCCCAAAATTGACTAATACACCCTGGAGTTGGCAGCAGCAGCAGGAGCCCAAACATTACTTTAAAGAGACACTGGAGTTTGCAGCAGGAGCCCAAAAATTGGATGAATAACACCCTGGAGTTGGCAGCAGCAGCAGCAGGAGCCCAAACATTACTTTAAAGAGACATTGGAGTTGGCAGCAGGAGCCCAAAAATTGACTGACACACCCTGGAGTTGGCAGCAGCAGGAGCCCAAACATTACTTTAAAGAGACACTGGGGTTGGCTTCAGGAGCCCAGAAATTGGATGAATCACACCCTGGAGTTGCAAGCAGCAGCAGCAGGAGCCCAAACATTACTTTAAAGAGACACTGGAATTTGCAGCAGGAGCCCAAAAATTGGATGAATCACACCCTGGAGTTGGCAGCAGCAGCAGGAGCCCAAACATTACTTTAAAGAGACACTGGGGTTGGCTTCAGGAGCCCAACAATTGGATGAATCACACCCAGGAGTTGCAAGCAGCAGCAGCAGCCCAAACATTACTTTAAAGAGACACTGGAGTTTCCAGCAGGAGCCCAAAAATTGACTGACACACCCTGGAGTTGGCAGCAGCAGGAGCCCAAACATTACTTTAAAGAGACACTGGGGTTGGCTTCAGGAGCCCAAAAATTGGATGAATCACACCCTGGAGTTGGCAGCAGCAGCAGCAGGAGCCCAAACATTACTTTAAAGAGACACTGGGAGTGGCAGCAGGAGCCCAAAAATTGGATGAATCACACCCTGGAGATGGCAGCAGCAGCAGGAGCTCAAACATTACTTTAAAGAGACACTGGAGTTGGCAGCAGGAGCCCAAAAATTGACTGACACACCCTGGAGTTGGCAGCAGCTGCAGCAGGAGCCTGAACATTACTTTAAAGAGACACTGGGGTTGGCAGCAGGAGCCCAAAAATTGGATGAATCACACCCTGGAGTTGGCAGCAGCAGGAGCCCGAACATTTCTTTAAAGAGACACTGGAGTTGGCAGCAGGAGCCCAAAAATTGGATTCATCACACCCTGGAGTTGCAAGCAGCAGCAGCAGGAGCCCGAACATTACTTTAAAGAGACACTGGGGTTGGCAGCAGGAGCCCAAAAATTGGATGAATCACACCCGGGAGTTGGCAGCAGCAGGAGCCCAAACATTACTTTAAAGAGACACTGGAGTTGGCAGCAGGAGCCCAAAAATTGACTGACACACCCTGGAGTTGGCAGCAGCAGCAGCAGGAGCCCAAACATTACTTTAAAGAGACACTGGGGTTGGCAGCAGGAGCCCAAAAATTGGATGAATCACACCCTGGAGTTGGCAGCAGCAGGAGTCCAAACATTACTTTAAAGAGACAATGGAGTTGGCAGCAGGAGCCCAAAAATTGACTGACACACCCTGGAGTTGGCAGCAGCAGCAGCAACAGGAGCCCAAACATTACTTTAAAGAGACACTGGGGTTGGCAGCAGGAGCCCAAAAATTGGATGAATCACACCCTGGAGTTGCAAGCACCAGCAGGAGCCCAAACATTACTTTAAAGAGACACTGGAGTTGGCAGGAGGAGCCCAAAATTGAATGAATCACACCCTGGAGTTGGCAGCAGCAGGAGCCCGAACATTACTTTAAAGAGACACTGGGGTTGGCAGCAGGAGCCCAAAAATTGGATGAATCACACCCTGGAGTTGCAAGCACCAGCAGGAGCACAAACATTACTTTAAAGAGACACTGGAGTTGGCAGCAGGAGCCCAAAAATTGAATGAATCACACCCTGGAGTTGGCAACAGCAGGAGCCCGAACATTACTTTAAAGAGACGCTGGGAGTGGCAGCAGGAGCCCAAAAATTGGATGAATCACACCCTGGAGATGGCAGCAGCAGCAGCAGCAGGAGCCCAAACATTACTTTAAAGAGACACTGGAGTTGGCAGCAGGAGCCCAAAAATTGACTGACACACCCTGGAGTTGGCAGCAGCAGCAGCAGCAGGAGCCCGAACATTACTTTAAAGAGACACTGGGGTTGGCAGCAGGAGCCCAAAAATTGGATGAATCACACCCTGGAGTTGGCAGCAGCAGGAGCCCGAACATTACTTTAAAGAGACACTGGGGTTGGCAGCAGAAGCCCAAAAATTGGATGAATCCCACCCTGGAGTTGGCAGCAGCAGCAGGAGCCCGAACATTACTTTAAAGAGACACTGGGGTTGGCAGCAGGAGCCCAAAAATTGGACGTATCACACCCTGGAGTTGCAAGCAGCAGCAGGAGCCCAAACATTACTTTAAAGAGACACTGGAGTTGGCAGCAGGAGCCCAAAAATTGGATGAATCACACCCTGGAGTTGGCAGCAGCAGGAGCCCGAACATTACTTTAAAGAGACACTGGGGTTGGCAGCAGAAGCCCAAAAATTGGATGAATCCCACCCTGGAGTTGGCAGCAGCAGCAGGAGCCCAAACATTACTTTAAAGAGACACTGGGGTTGGCAGCAGGAGCCCAAAAATTGGATGAATCACACCCTGGAGTTGCAAGCACCAGCAGGAGCCCAAACATTACTTTAAAGAGACACTGGAGTTGGCAGCAGGAGCCCAAAAATTGAATGAATCATACCCTGGAGTTGTCAGCAGCAGGAGCCCAAACATTACTTTAAAGAGACACTGGGGTTGGCAGCAGGAGCCCAAAAATTGGATGAATCACACCCTGGAGTTGGCAGCAGCAGCAGCAGCCCAAACATTACTTTGAAGAGACACTGGCGTTTTCAGCAGGAGCCCAAAAATTGACTGAGACACCCTGGAGTTGGCAGCAGCAGGAGCCCAAACATTACTTTAAAGAGACACTGGGGGTGGCTTCAGGAGCCCAAAAATTGGATGAATCACACCCTGGAGTTGCAAGCAGCAGCAGCAGGAGCCCGAACATTACTTCAAAGAGACGCTGGGAGTGTCAGCAGGAGCCCAAAAATTGGATGAATCACACCCTGGAGATGGCAGCAGCAGCAGCAGGAGCCCAAACATTACTTTAAAGAGACACTGGAGTTGGCAGCAGGAGCCCAAAAATTGACTGACACACCCTGGAGTTGGCAGCAGCAGCAGCAGCAGGAGCCCAAACATTACTTTAAAGAGACACTGGGGTTGGCAGCAGGAGCCCAAAAATTGGATGAATCACACCCTGGAGTTGGCAGCAGCAGGAGCCCGAACATTACTTTAAAGAGACACTGGGGTTGGCAGCAGAAGCCCAAAAATTGGAAGAATTCCACCCTGGAGTTGGCAGCAGCAGCAGGAGCCCAAACATTACTTTAAAGAGACACTGGGGTTGGCAGCAGGAGCCCAAAAATTGGACGTATCACACCCTGGAGTTGCAAGCAGCAGCAGGAGCCCAAACATTACTTTAAAGAGACACTGGGGTTGGCAGCAGGAGCCCAAAAATTGGATGAATCACACCCTGGAGTTGGCAGCAGCAGCAGGAGCAGGAGCCCGAACATTACTTTAAAGAGACACTGGAGTTGGCAGCAGGAGCCCAAAAATTGGATGAATCACACCCTGGAGTTGGCAGCAGCAGCAGCAGGAGCCCAAACATTACTTTAAAGAGACACTGGAGTTGGCAGCAGGAGCCCAAAAATTGGATGATTCACACCCTGGAGTTGCAAGCAGCAGCAGGAGCTCGAACATTACTTTAAAGAGACACTGGGGTTGGCAGCAGGAGCCCAAAAATTGGATGAATCACACCCTGGAGTTGGCAGCAGCAGCAGGAGCCCAAACATTACTTTAAAGAGACACTGGGGTTGGCAGCAGGAGCCCAAAAATTGGATAAATCACACCCTGGAGTTGCAAGCAGCAGCAGGAGCCCAAACATTACTTTAAAGAGACACTGGAGTTGGCAGCAGGAGCCCAATAATTGGATGAATCACACCCTGGAGTTGGCAGCAGCAGGAGCCCAAACATTACTTTAAAGAGACACTGGAGTTGGCAGCAGGAGCCCAAATATTGACTGACACACCCTGGAGTTGGCAGCAGCAGCAGGAGCCCAAACATTACTTTAAAGAGACACTGGGGTTGGCTTCAGGAGCCCAAAATTTGGATGAATCACACCCTGGAGTTGCAAGCAGCAGCAGAAGGAGGCCAAAAATTGTCTGAAAGGCACACCTTGAAGTTGGCATCAGCAGGAGGCCAAAAATTGGTTGGAAGGCACACCCTGAAGTTGGCATCAGCAGGAGCCCAAAAATTGGCCTAAAGACATAAATATGTTTTGCACCATTTGGAAAGTGTAAAACGTGGCACCATGCTGAATCTAGTCGCATGCATCAGACATTGGTGGGTGGAAATCCTGGCTGATCCATCCCTGATTCATTTTGACAAAGGTGAGTCTCTCCACATTTTTAGTTGACAGACGAGTTCTCCTCGCCGTAACTATGGCCCCCGCCGCACTAAATACCCGCTCAGATGGCACGCTACTTGCCGGGCAGGACAGCTTTTCCAGGGCAAACTCTGCTAGTTGCGGCCACAAATCAAGTTTGGCTGCCCAGAAGTCCAGCGGATCCTCAAGGTGTGTTGGCATGGTCATGTCAAAGTATGACATGACCTGCTGGTTCAGGTCCTGCTCCAGGTCTTCTTGCTGCTCATGAGTAGCCTCACTATGCGGGGGTAGAAAGCTACTCATTAGCGACTGAAGACTGAGGCTGCTGCTGATGGAGCTGCTGCTGCTGCTCCTGCCAACCCCCCCAGCAGCCATGGCAGTGGAAGGTGAGCGCAGAGGTCCCCTCGAGTCAGACCTGCGAGAGTATGGACCATGGCGCAGATAGGCATCGGCCAACTGCCTACGTAGAATGTCTTTGTAGTAGTTCAGTTTGTCCTCCCTCTCGGTGGGTTTAAAAAATGCCCCCATTTTGTGCCGGAAGCGAGGGTCCAATAAGGTGGGCAGCCAGAAGTCATCCCGCCAACAGATGGAAACAATTCTGGGGTCACTACGCAAGCACGTGAGCATGCTTCGTGCCATTTGCGCAAGTGACTCGGATGGACTACCTGTCTCCATCTCCACTGCATACTGCCACGGTGTGTCCGGGTCCTCTGTCTCGCCTTCCTCAAAAACCTCTAGCTCCTCTGGCTGCTCCTGCTCCTCCTCTCCTGTTCGCTGACTAGATAAACCAGCCATATCGCCAAGCCTAAACTGTGTTTCGCTGGGCAACTCCTCCTCCCCTTCCTCCTCCTCCTCCAGTTCAGCTCCAATGGGGTTCATGTGGCTGTAAGATGTAGACGCCATGTCTCCAGTGCCCTGACCAGCCATGGTTTCCAACATGTGCTGTAGTACATGAAGCAGTGGAATCACGTCGTTCATCCCGTAATCCTGCCGACTGACAAATAAAGTGGCTTCCTCAAAGGGCCTGAGCAAACGGCAGGTGTCACGTATGAGCTGCCACTGGTTGACATTGAAGTTACACAGGAGTTACACATAGAGTCCCCCTATCCGCTTGGATCATCAGGAAATCCGTGATGGCTTTTCTCTGTTCATATAATCGGTCCAACATGTGAAGGGTGGAATTCCAACGGGTGGAAACATCGCAAATCAGACTATGTTGGGGATACCGTTCTGCCGCTGTAGCTCAAGAAGTGTGTGTTTGGCGGTGTATGAGTGGCTGAAGTGCATGCAAAGTTTCCTTGAAGTTGTTATGTCTTGCAGATGGGGGGAACACTTCAGAAACCGCTTGACAACCAGATTGAAGACGTGAGCCATGCAGAGGGCATGGGTCAGGCTTACTTGGCGCAGCACAGACAAAATGTTCTTCCCATTGTCGGTAACCATGATTCCCATTCTAAGTTTTCTTGGAGTAAGCCATGTTTGGATTTCCTGATGAATAAATTTAAGCAGTTCCTCCCCTGTGTGACTCCTTTCGCCAAGACAAACCATGTGAAGCACTGCATGACACCTCCTTGCCCTGCACACATGGTAGACTGGAGGGGCACTGAGACTTGAGCCTACAGTGGAGGGTGAGGAGATGGTGGAGGATGAGGAGGCCGAGTCGCACAGTGTCACAGGCCCAATGGGCAGGGAGCGCGGAGGCCGAAGCGGCGTGACCTGTCCAAGTTGTTGCTGCTGCTGCTGCAAAGGGACCACATTCACCCAGTGGGCCGTAAACGACATGTACTGTCCCTGACCGTAGTTACAGCTCCAGACGTCGGCGCTGTCATGCACTTTGCTACACACCGACAGGCTCAAGGACTGGCCCACCTTCTGTTCAACAAAAGTATGCAGCGCTGGTACTGCCTTCTTGGCAAAGAAATGACGGCTTGGGACTCTCCACCTCGGCTCGGCACAAGCCATCAGTTCTCTGAAAGGTGCAGAGTCCACCACCTGAAAAGGGAGCGACTGCAGCACCAGCAACTTGGACAGGAGCACATTCAGCTTCTGCGCCGTAGGATGAGTGGGCGCATACTACTGTCTCTTGGACATGGCTTCGCTGATGGATTGCTGGCGGGATGCATGACTTGGAGGAGGAGGAGGAGCAGGAGCGACAGAGGATGGGTATGACACACAGCTGCCTTCGGCTCAGGTGCTGGAGCCTTGGCTGGCAGAAATTGGGAGCGGCGTGCCACTTGGTGAGGAAGCAGACTGGACCACCCCTTGGGAGCCTCGGTTCTCCCAGGTCGCTTTATGGTGATGCATCATATGTTGACGCAGGGCCGTGGTGCCAACATTTGGGCCCTGGCCACGCTTCACCTTCTGCCTACATATCTTGCATGTGGCCATGTTACCCTCCTGCGGATGCTTCAGGAAAAACTGCCACACTGCTGAGTAACTACTTTTCCGACCAACAGGCCTCACTGATTCGCTGCTATTGTCGCCAACTCCAGGAACCCCTGCCCCACTACCTCCCGATAAGGTAGCCTGCCGCGCAGCAGGTGCTCTACCCCGGCCCCGTTTGGCTCCAGGCTTTACAATTGTGCCCCCATGCTGACTGCCAACCATGCTGCTAACACCTTGCTGCCTGAGCTGCTGACTCCGGGGCAACCTGCGCCCCTCTTCTCCTGATGATGACGATGAAGCCCCTTCATCACCCGGCTCCCAAGTGCAATCGGCTTCATCATCATCATTATCATCACCGAGTTGTGGCTGTACATCACTGATGTTCGTGGATTCGTCAACAGTGTCTGGCGCAGGAGCTGGAACGCTCGCAGCACCCACGACACTGTCCACATCACTATTTGTCTGCCTAGCTAAAGAAGCCACCTCCATTTCTTGGCTGGGCAGTAGCTGCTGACTGTCCTCTATCTGATCGTCCTCCTCACTAAAGAGTGGAGCTGAACCCAAAGCATAGGATACGTCGCTGGGGGTGGGAACGGCGTAGGACAGAGGCAATGGGAGGACAGGGACTGCTCTCAGGGCATGCCAACTCAGGGTTGTGTCAGAGGAACCTAACGACCCTAGACTGGGGGTCTCAGACGTAACTTGTGATGATGTTGATGAGTGCGTTAACCAATCTACCACGGCAGATGCGTTACTGGTGGAGACACGACCGCTAGCAGATACTGGCAGATCAGGTCTCTCACCGTGACTCCTGCTGCCACTCGCCCCTAGTCTGCTGCGACCTCTGCCTGCTGAATCTTGGCCTCTGCCACTCCTCTTTGAACATCCTGGCACTTGTCTGCCTGACATTTTTATGTATTTGCTTATTTAGTATAAACAGATAGGGTTCAAGGTGCAGCTTTGGGGTGCCCTGAGGCCTGGTTTATTAAAAGCAGTCAAAAACAAATGGGATGCCTCCACAGCAGACCTGAGATCAGTATATATGCACAGCAACAGTGTCTAAGCAGGCTCCAACAGGCCAAATTACTTTAAATAAGTGTGCAGCTTAGTGAAGATCAAGAGGGGTATGGTATGTTATAGAATGGGATGCCCCCACAGCAGACCTGAGATCAGTATATATGCACAGTAAAAATGTCTAAGCAGGCTCCAACAGGCCAAATTGCTTTAAATAAGTGTGCAGCTTAGAGGAAATACAGAGGCTAATGGTATGTTATAGAATGGGATGCCCCCACAGCAGACTTGAGATCAGTATATATGCACAGTAAAAGTGTCTAAGCAGGCTCCAACAGGCCAAATTACTTTAAATAAGGGTGCAGCTTAGAGGAAATACAGAGGCTAATGGTATGTTATAGAATGGGATGCCCCCACAGCAGACTTGAGATCAGTATATATGCACAGCAACAGTGTCTAAGCAGGCTCCAACAGGCCAAATTACTTTAAATAAGTGTGCAGCTTAGTGAAGATCAAGAGGGGTATGTTATGTTATAGAATGGGATGCCCCCACAGCAGACTTGAGATCAGTATATAGGCACAGTAAAAGTGTCTAAGCAGGCTGCAACAGGCCAAATTACTTTAAATAAGTGTGCAGCTTAGAGGAAATACAGAGGCTAATGGTATGTTATAGAATGGGATGCCCCCACAGCAGACCTGAGATCAGTATATATGCACAGCAACAGTGTCTAAGCAGGCTCCAACAGGCCAAATTACTTTAAATAAGTGTGCAGCTTAGAGGAAATACAGAGGCTAATGGTATGTTATAGAATGGGATGCCCCCACAGCAGACTTGAGATCAGTATATATGCACAGCAACAGTGTCTAAGCAGGCTCCAACAGGCCAAATTACTTTAAATAAGTGTGCAGCTTAGAGGAAATACAGAGGCTAATGGTATGTTATAGAATGGGATTCCCCCACAGCAGACTTGAGATCAGTATATATGCACAGTAAAAGTGTCTAAGCAGGCTCCAACAGGCCAAATTACTTTAAATAAGTGTGCAGCTTAGAGGAAATACAGAGGCTAATGGTATGTTATAGAATGGGATGCCCCCACAGCAGACTTGAGATCAGTATATATGCACAGCAAAAGTGTCTAAGCAGGCTCCAACAGGCCAAATTACTTTAAATAAGTGTGCAGCTTAGAGGAAATACAGAGGCTAATGGTATGTTATAGAATGGGATGCCCCCACAGCAGACTTGAGATCAGTATATATGCACAGCAAAAGTGTCTAAGCAGGCTCCAACAGGCCAAATTACTTTAAATAAGTGTGCAGCTTAGAGGAAATACAGAGGCTAATGGTATGTTATAGAATGGGATGCCCCCACAGCAGACTTGAGATCAGTATATATGCACAGCAAAAGAGTCTAAGCAGGCTGCAACAGGCCAAATTACTTTAAATAAGTGTGCAGCTTAGAGGAAATACAGAGGCTAATGGTATGTTATAGAATGGGATGCCCCCACAGCAGACTTGAGATCAGTATATATGCACAGCAAAAGTGTCTAAGCAGGCTGCAACAGGCCAAATTACTTTAAATAAGTGTGCAGCTTAGAGGAAATACAGAGGCTAATGGTATGTTATAGAATGGGATGCCCCCACAGCAGACTTGAGATCAGTATATATGCACAGCAACAGTGTCTAAGCAGGCTCCAACAGGCCAAATTACTTTAAATAAGTGTGCAGCTTAGTGAAGATCAAGAGGGGTATGGTATGTTATAGAATGGGATGCCCCCACAGCAGACCTGAGATCAGTATATATGCACAGTAAAAGTGTCTAAGCAGGCTGCAACAGGCCAAATTACTTTAAATAACTGTGCAGCTTAGAGGAAATACAGAGGCTAATGAGATCTTACAAAATGGTAATGTTCCCACAGCAGACTTGAGATCAGTTCAGTATATATGCACAGTAAGTGTATAAGCAGCCTGAAACAGCTAACAAAGCCTGTCAGCCAGCCAGTAACACTCAGGCTGGATGAAAAAAAAAAAAAATCTCCCTGTGACTGCCTCCGATTTTTCCTAACTCTTCCTGACTTCTTGCCTGTCTCCTGCCTGTCTCCTGCCTGTCTCCTGCCTGTCCCTGTCTGTCCCTGTCTGTCCCTGGCTCTCTAACTGTCTCTCCCTGAATACAGCAGTGTCCTGTCTCTCACGAATGCAATAGAGAAATGAGGAAAAGCAAGATGGCCGCCGCCTTATATAGCGCTGTGACGTCACCGGGCTTGCTGGCTGCTGATAGGCTGCATGTGACTGCCCCAGTATGCACTGGAGCGGGGTAGATGTTTGGACATGTCCCGTCCGCCATCTTAGAATGCCTGTAATGTAAATGAATGGATGTTAAAGAAAAACTTCGAGCGATCGAAGCACGGGGAAATTCGGATTCGATCCAAAACGAATTTTCCATGAAATTCGGATCGAATCCGGGTTCGTCCGGATCGATTCGCTCATCCCTAATTATATTGTATGTTTGTATTGTATTGTATGTTTGTATTATATTGTATGTTTGTATTGTATTGTATGTTTGTATTATATTGTATGTTTGTATTGTATTGTATGTTTGTATTATATTGTATGTTTGTATTATATTGTATGTTTGTATTATATTGTATGTTTGTATTATATTGTATGTATGTATTGTATTGTATGTTTGTATTATATTGTATGTTTGTATTGTATGTTTGTATTATATTGTATGTTTGTATTGTATTGTATGTTTGTATTATATTGTATGTTTGTATTGTATTGTATGTTTGTATTATATTGTATGTTTGTATTGTATTGTATGTTTGTATTATATTGTATGTTTTATTGTATTGTATGTTTGTATTATATTGTATGTTTGTATTATATTGTATGTATGTATTGTATTGTATGTTTGTATTATATTGTATGTTTGTATTGTATGTTTGTATTATATTGTATGTTTGTATTGTATTGTATGTTTGTATTGTATTGTATGTATGTATTGTATTGTATGTTTGTATTATATTGTATGTTTGTATTGTATTGTATGTTTGTATTGTATTGTATGTTTGTATTATATGGTATGTTTGTATTGCATTGTATTGTATGTTTGTATTGTATTGTATGTTTATATTATATTGTATATATGTATTATATTGTATGTTTGTATTGTATTGTATGTTTGTATTATATTGTATGTTTGTATTATATTGTATGTATGTATTGTATTGTATGTTTGTATTATATTTTTGTTTGTATTATATTGTATGTTTGTATTGTATTGTATGTTTGTATTATATTGTATGTTTGTATTGTATTGTATGTTTGTATTATATTGTATGTTTGTATTATATTGTATTTATGTATTGTATTGTATGTTTGTAATATATTGTTTGTATTATATTGTATGTTTGTATTGTATTGTATGTTTGTATTGTATTGTATGTTTGTATTGTATTGTATGTTTGTATTATATTGTATGTTTGTATTATATTGTATGTTTGTATTGTATTGTATGTTTGTATTGTATTGTATGTTTGTATTATATTGTATGTTTGTATTGTATTGTATGTTTGTATTGTATTGTATGTTTGTATTATATTGTATGTTTGTATTGTATTGTATGTTTGTATTGTATTGTATGTTTGTATTATATTGTATGTTTGTATTGTATTGTATGTTTGTATTGTATTGTATGTTTGTATTATATTGTATGTTTGTATTGTATTGTATGTTTGTATTGTATTGTATGTTTGTATTATATTGTATGTTTGTATTGTATTGTATGTTTGTATTGTATTGTATGTTTGTATTATATTGTATGTTTGTATTGTATTGTATGTTTTTTTGAATCATGATGAATTAAAGAGGATTGCTATGAATTACAGATGTTATTATTTGAATGATTTATAAGGGGTGAGTGGTGCCTTCTGGGTTCTTATCTTATTGTGCGATGTGCTGGAGCCGCAGGTTTTCTTGTGTGTTATTGTGTAACTTGGGATACCAGACTGGCACACTCCTTCCCCCCCTTTTTTTTTATATAGTTTGTTTGGTGGTGCTGGACAGGGTGCACTTTGTGCAGTGTTTTGTGGGGTCTTTACCAGACATTATTCATCAGGGCGTCCAGGGCTTACTCATGGTGACACGCGGCGGCCGGCGGAGCAGCAGGAAGACATCTGGAGATCCCGACATCTGTCGTCTATGGGAACAATCACAAGGTGAGAGCGGTGGTCTTACTCATGTCTGCGGGTGATTGTCTGCTCATTGTATCATTTACTCGGGCCAATCGTAAATATTTGCTGAGCTCCGTGGCCAACCAATGAGACGGCTTCCGGCAACGGATGTATAACCAGTTGGGACACGCCTGACCACCCCCCCCCCCCCCCCCCGCGCACCTGGGTCTCTACGATCGGTCAGTGAGGTGGAAAAATCAATGAATTGGGAGAAAAAGTCTAACCTGCCGCCCTGATATCACACAATGACACAATGATATCACACAATGACACAATGATATCACACAATGACACAATGATATCACACAATGACACAATTATATGACACAATGATATCACACAATGACACAATGATATCACACAATGACACAATGATATCACACAATGACACAATTATATGACACAATGATATCACACAATGACACAATGATATCACACAATGACACAATGATATCACACAATGACACAATGACACAATGTTATCACAATGACACAATGTTATCACACAATGACACAATGATATCACACAATGACACAATGATATCACACAATGATATCACACAATGACACAATGATATCACACAATGACACAATGATATCACACAATGACACAATGATATCACACAATGACACAATGATATCACATAATGACACAATGATATGACACAATGATATCACACAATGACACAATGATATGACACAATGACACAATGATATCACACAATGACACAATGATATCACACAATGACACAATGATATCACACAATGACACAATGATATCACACAATGACACAATGATATCACACAATGACACAATGATATCACACAATGACACAATGATATCACACAATGACACAATGTTATCACACAATGACACAATGATATCACATAATGACACAATGATATGACACAATGATATGACACAATGACACAATGATATGACACAATGACACAATGATATCACACAATGACACAATGATATCACACAATGACACAATGATATCACACAATGACACAATGATATGACACAATGATATCACACAATGACACAATGATATCACACAATGACACAATGATATCACACAATGACACAATGATATCACACAATGACACAATGATATCACACAATGACACAATGATATCACATAATGACACAATGATATGACACAATGATATCACACAATGACACAATGATATGACACAATGACACAATGATATCACACAATGACACAATGATATCACACAATGACACAATGATATCACACAATGACACAATGATATCACACAATGACACAATGATATCACACAATGACACAATGTTATCACAATGACACAATGTTATCACACAATGACACAATGATATCACACAATGACACAATGATATCACACAATGACACAATGATATCACACAATGATATCACACAATGACACAATGATATCACACAATGACACAATGATATCACAATGACACAATGATATCACACAATGATATCACACAATGACACAATGATATCACACAATGACACAATGATATCACACAATGACACAATGATATCACACAATGACACAATGATATCACACAATGACACAATGATATCACAATGACACAATGATATCACACAATGACACAATGATATCACACAATGACACAATGATATCACACAATGACACAATGACACAATGATATCACACAATGACACAATGATATCACACAATGACACAATGATATCACACAATGACACAATGATATCACACAATGACACAATGATATCACACAATGACACAATGATATCACACAATGACACAATGATATCACAATGACACAATGATATCACACAATGATATCACACAATGACACAATGATATCACACAATGACACAATGATATCACACAATGACACAATGATATCACACAATGACACAATGATATCACACAATGACACAATGATATCACACAATGACACAATGATATCACACAATGACACAATGATATCACACAATGACACAATGATATCACACAATGACACAATGATATCACACAATGACACAATGATATCACACAATGACACAATGATATCACACAATGACACAATGATATCACACAATGACACAATGATATCACAATGACACAATGATATCACACAATGACACAATGATATCACACAATGACACAATGATATCACACAATGACACAATGATATCACACAATGATATCACACAATGACACAATGATATCACACAATGATATCACACAATGACACAATGATATCACACAATGACACAATGATATCACACAATGACACAATGATATCACACAATGACACAATGATATCACACAATGACACAATGATATCACAATGACACAATGATATCACACAATGACACAATGATATCACACAATGACACAATGATATCACACAATGACACAATGACACAATGATATCACACAATGACACAATGATATCACACAATGACACAATGATATCACAATGACACAATGATATCACACAATGATATCACACAATGACACAATGATATCACACAATGATATCACACAATGACACAATGATATCACACAATGACACAATGATATCACACAATGACACAATGATATCACACAATGACACAATGATATCACACAATGACACAATGATATCACACAATGACACAATGATATCACAATGACACAATGATATCACACAATGACACAATGATATCACACAATGACACAATGATATCACACAATGACACAATGATATCACAATGACACAATGATATCACACAATGATATCACACAATGACACAATGATATCACACAATGATATCACACAATGACACAATGATATCACACAATGACACAATGACACAATGATATCACACAATGACACAATGATATCACACAATGACACAATGATATCACAATGACACAATGATATCACACAATGACACAATGATATCACACAATGACACAATGATATCACACAATGACACAATGACACAATGATATCACACAATGACACAATGATATCACACAATGACACAATGATATCACAATGACACAATGATATCACACAATGATATCACACAATGACACAATGATATCACACAATGATATCACACAATGACACAATGATATCACACAATGACACAATGATATCACACAATGACACAATGATATCACACAATGACACAATGATATCACACAATGACACAATGATATCACAATGACACAATGATATCACACAATGACACAATGATATCACACAATGACACAATGATATCACACAATGACACAATGACACAATGATATCACACAATGACACAATGATATCACACAATGACACAATGATATCACACAATGACACAATGATATCACACAATGACACAATGATATCACAATGACACAATGATATCACACAATGATATCACACAATGACACAATGATATCACACAATGACACAATGATATCACACAATGACACAATGATATCACACAATGACACAATGATATCACACAATGACACAATGATATCACACAATGACACAATGATATCACACAATGACACAATGATATCACACAATGACACAATGATATCACACAATGACACAATGATATCACACAATGACACAATGATATCACACAATGACACAATGATATCACACAATGACACAATGATATCACACAATGACACAATGATATCACACAATGACACAATGATATCACAATGACACAATGATATCACACAATGACACAATGATATCACACAATGACACAATGATATCACACAATGACACAATGATATCACAATGACACAATGATATCACACAATGATATCACACAATGACACAATGATATCACACAATGATATCACACAATGACACAATGATATCACACAATGACACAATGATATCACACAATGACACAATGATATCACACAATGACACAATGATATCACACAATGACACAATGATATCACAATGACACAATGATATCACACAATGACACAATGATATCACACAATGACACAATGATATCACACAATGACACAATGACACAATGATATCACACAATGACACAATGATATCACACAATGACACAATGATATCACACAATGACACAATGATATCACACAATGACACAATGATATCACAATGACACAATGATATCACACAATGATATCACACAATGACACAATGATATCACACAATGATATCACACAATGACACAATGATATCACACAATGACACAATGATATCACACAATGACACAATGATATCACACAATGACACAATGATATCACACAATGACACAATGATATCACACAATGACACAATGATATCACACAATGACACAATGATATCACACAATGACACAATGATATCACACAATGACACAATGACACAATGATATCACACAATGACACAATGACACAATGATATCACACAATGACACAATGATATCACACAATGACACAATGATATCACACAATGACACAATGATATCACACAATGACACAATGATATCACACAATGACACAATTGGGTTGATTCAAAGAAACATGTAACAGCTTGGATTTGGCTCACGATCATCCTATTTTTCTTGTCCGCTCGTGCGTTCGTAAGAACTTGCGAGTGATTCAATAAGCAAATACGTTTCTATCCTAAAAGATACGTCCGTTCGTATGATATCTCCCGAACTTGCCTCAGTCAGTTGTCAATCGTAAAAATCACGTTCATGTGCTCACCTGTTGCGGCGGCAGCCTGTTTTGTCGGCGGCTTCCATCGTCCAGCTCTTCCAATTACTTGCGTTTGCCTCTGGTTTTCATTGGTTTTTGGCCTCTTAGATTCGTGCGTTCTTATGTATATAAGATCTTGCGCATGCGCACCCTCAACCAGAAACTTACATAAACCCCGTAGCGGCTGCATCCAACTTCATTTCTCGCTCCCTCAAACTTACCTAAACCCTTTAGCGCTTGCATCCAACTTCATTTCTCGCTCCCTCAAACTTACCTAAACCCTTTAGCGCTTGCATCCAACTTCATTTCTCGCTCCCTCAAACTTACCTAAACCCCTTAGCGGCTGCATCCAACTTCATTTCTCGCTCCCTCAAACTTACCTAAACCCTTTAGCGCTTGCATCCAACTTCATTTCTCGCTCCCTCAAACTTACCTAAACCCCTTAGCGGCTGCATCCAACTTCATTTCTCGCTCCCTCAAACTTACCTAAACCCTTTAGCGCTTGCATCCAACTTCATTTCTCGCTCCCTCAAACTTACCTAAACCCTTTAGCGCTTGCATCCAACTTCATTTCTCGCTCCCTCAAACTTACCTAAACCCCTTAGCGGCTGCATCCAACTTCATTTCTCGCTCCCTCAAACTTACCTAAACCCTTTAGCGCTTGCATCCAACTTCATTTCTCGCTCCCTCAAACTTACCTAAACCCCTTAGCGGCTGCATCCAACTTCATTTCTCGCTCCCTCAAACTTACCTAAACCCTTTAGCGCTTGCATCCAACTTCATTTCTCGCTCCCTCAAACTTACCTAAACCCTTTAGCGCTTGCATCCAACTTCATTTCTCGCTCCCTCAAACTTACCTAAACCCCTTAGCGGCTGCATCCAACTTCATTTCTCGCTCCCTCAAACTTACCTAAACCCTTTAGCGCTTGCATCCAACTTCATTTCTCGCTCCCTCAAACTTACCTAAACCCTTTAGCGCTTGCATCCAACTTCATTTCTCGCTCCCTCAAACTTACCTAAACCCCTTAGCGGCTGCATCCAACTTCATTTCTCGCTCCCTCAAACTTACCTAAACCCTTTAGCGCTTGCATCCAACTTCATTTCTCGCTCCGTCAAACTTACCTAAACCCTTTAGCGCTTGCATCCAACTTCATTTCTCGCTCCCTCAAACTTACCTAAACCCCTTAGCGGCTGCATCCAACTTCATTTCTCGCTCCCTCAAACTTACCTAAACCCCTTAGCGGCTGCATCCAACTTCATTTCTCGCTCCCTCAAACTTACCTAAACCCCTTAGCGGCTGCATCCAACTTCATTTCTCGCTCCCTCAAACTTACCTAAACCCCTTAGCGGCTGCATCCAACTTCATTTCTCGCTCCGTCAAACTTACCTAAACCCTTTAGCGCTTGCATCCAACTTCATTTCTCGCTCCCTCAAACTTACCTAAACCCCGTAGCGGCTGCATCCCACTTCATTTCTCGGTCCATAAAACGTAAGAAAATCACATAATTTACATATGTCTATATGTTTCTAAGTGTGTTGTTTCTGGTTTGTGTAATTTTTTGGGTGTGTGCATATTAGAAAAGACACATTTAGGAAGGCTTCAAATATAATTTATTTAAAATTTTTTCTTTGTTTGGTTTTGAATAAAATTCCAATTTTTTTTTTATAGTTTTGTTTTTTTTTTTAAAACCTTTTTTTTTTTTGGGCCTCGGTAAAACATATATAATTTTTTAATTTGTTTTTAACAGTAAAACACTTTTTTTTTATTTTGTGGGTTTTTTTGTTTAAAAAATATATATATTTTTTTTTTTAACACAATAAAAAACTTTCTAAAATTTGAACAACTTTAAAAACAAGTTAAACAAAGGAGCCAGGACCAAGGGCACTATTCATCATCCTCTTCTTCATCTGTTGGCCCCAACGTCGCCTGTATGGCCAGCAGCTCGGCCACCAACTCCTTCATTCGTTTTTTTTTTCCCGCCAAGGTTTTGGGGATCATCCCTGTAACCAATAGAGAAAGAAACATAAATAGGAGTCCCAGACCGGTTTGTATGCTGGAAATAGATTTAGGGTTAATCAAATACATGTAAATGCATGACATATGTCCTTCTTCAAAGGGATACAGTTAATGCATTTCCCACAGGTAAGTGTTTAAACTCCTTAAACCGGACCTTCAACATTATTTAATGAAAAACAAAAACTATTCACAAATGATTCTGCCCCACCTAAAAGTTAGTTAGGCTTTTTTGGGGATTACAGCGCCGCCATCTGGACTCTGAAGCATAACACTTAATGAGGAGTGGAGAGTTGGATAAAGTACAGGGGAGTAGGTTACAGTGGTGCGTTGGGAATCCAGAGCATAGCTGGGTTGCGGGAAAGGTCATCACTCACACAATGCATGGCAGCACCTTCCTTTTTACAATCTGTATCCCATGCTGCCTGTAAATATTGTGCATTCCATATTCCCCAATATTGGTTTGGTTCTGTCTAATAACATGCATTAGATGGGTGAAGGGTGTTTTTACATGTTTCTAATCTGTAGGTACAGTGTGATGGCTAAGTCTTTGGTTCTTAATACTAGTTTGGGTCCTCTTTAAGCTAACGAAGTGCCCACATGAAAGTGTGAACTACACATTGGCTACGCCTTTAGTTATGTGTGTGTTATTAGCTAAGCAAACATTAATATGAATAATGGCATGGAGACTTACGGAGTTGGTGGCCGACAGATGGCTGGTTGGGGCCAACAGGCTGCCCTTGGTCCTGGCTCGGCTGTGAAGAAGTCCCTGGAGAAACATGTGACATTTGGTTAGTATTTGTAGATAGTCACTATCCCCAACATATCTGGCTCCCAGTCTGGCTGACATCACTCACCTTCGCCAGGATCTCCTTCCAGCATCTCTGCTGCCTCCTCCTCCACTATCTCACCCGCTCCTGAAGCTTCTACAAATACATAATAAAGGATAACTTAGTTTTTGGCCTGCCATGTATATCTTTGTGCCTATACATGAAGAGTGACATACCAGAGCCTTCCCCATGCGTGGCCAGGTATGACTCCACGCCCACGCGCCTTGGCCCCTCCTCTGTGGTAAGGTCCAGGGGCTGGTCTGAGGAGGCCACAGAGGAGGGGTAGGTCCGTCCTTCACTCACAGATGCAGAGTCATGCAGCACTGGTCGGCCTGTACGTCTCCGGGTGCGGCGAATTCTGAAATCCATTTCCAACACTACCAAAGAAAAGTCATTATAAATAAAGGCATAACTTAGACATTTGGAACATATACCATGCAATTGCTTAGTACTTACTTGGGAAATGGATCCCAAAAAACCTCCGCACCCGGGGCATGTGCAGACGCTTCAGGTCCGACCAATGCTGCATTATCTGGGTGTGAGTGAAGGTGGTGCTGGTCACACGGTGTATCTCCGCGATGATCTCCCGGGCGATGTCCCTTTTCTCGCACACATTGGGCGCGAAGTCATACCGGCGCTGAAGCATGATCTGAAAAACATAATGGACACAGAGCTTGTACTTTTACACACAGACCCATATGTGTTGCATCACAAGTTGAGTATTTAATGTCATTAACACACACATTTCGAATGGCCGCCATTTTTGGGGAGTGGCTTAAAGAGGACGTTGACTGTGATTGACAGTCTGGTCTTATGTTATATGTATCACACACCATGTACATACAGATAATAGCCAACATCAACAATCAGGCCACCTGCATCTATGGCATGTTAGGATGTTTTAAAGATCCAAGATGTAGCCTAATGCTTAGGCTTTTGGCCCACGTGTGTGGCTTCCCGTTGTGTTTTTATGGCTTAGGACAACAGTGTTCC
>JAQIHN010000346.1:0-27099 GCA_027917425.1 Gastrophryne carolinensis
AAAAAAGAAAAAAAATCCCAAACTTAAGCCTAATGCACTGTGGGCCCAGGCGGACCCGCGGGTGCCCTGCCGGCGGGCTGGGAGCACCCGCGGGCGGCAGTAAATGTAAGAGAATCACCCTCGCTCCGGCTTCACTGACAGCGGGAGGAGGCGGGACTGTTAAGCCGGGCGGGAGAATACCGCCGCCGGCTATGCTTTATGCTGCAGCCGGTGAATACTGTAAAAAAATAAAAAACACACCAAAATTAAGCCACAGTTAGAGCGGGGCTAGGGGGACCCCCCGAGGCATGAGCGGGCCCTTCTGGGGGCTGTAGGGGCCCCCGCGCGGGAATGCGCGAAATGGCGGGAATTTGAAAAAAACCTCCCGCTCCGGAGCTACAGGGGGAGCGGGACGAGGCGGGAGGCTATTTGCCCGGGTAAGGGCCCGGCCATGAGCCGGTAAAAAAAAATGTCAAAAATAGAGAAAAATCCAAAACTTAAGCCTAATGCACTGTGGGCCCAGGCGGACCCGCGGGTGCCCTGCCGGCGGGCTGGGAGCACCCGCGGGTGGCAGTACCTGTAATAGAATCACCCTCGCTCCGGCTTGACTGACAGCGGGAGGAGGCGGGACTTTTAAGCCGGGCGGGAGAATACCGCCGCCGGCTATGCTTTATGCTGCAGCCGGTGAAAACTGTAAAAAAAATAAAAACACACCAAAATTAAGCCACAGTTAGAGCGGGGCTAGGGGGACCCCCCGAGGCATGAGCGGGCCCTTCTGGGGGCTGTAGGGGCCCCCGCGCGGGAATGCGCGAAATGGCGGGAATTTGAAAAAAACCTCCCGCTCCGGAGCTACAGGGGGAGCGGGACGAGGCGGGAGGCTCATGCCGGGCGGGAGGCTATTTGCCCGTGTAAGGGCCCGGCCACGAGCCGGTAAAAAAAATGTCAAAAATAGAAAAAAATCCAAAACTTAAGCCTAATGCACTGTGGGCCCAGGCGGACCCGCGGGTGCCCTGCCGGCGGGCTGGGAGCACCCGCGGGTGGCAGTACCTGTAATAGAATCACCCTCGCTCCGGCTTGACTGACAGCGGGAGGAGGCGGGACTGTTAAGCCGGGCGGGAGAATACCGCCGCCGGCTATGCTTTATGCTGCAGCCGGTGAAAACTGTAAAAAAAATAAAAACACACCAAAATTAAGCCACAGTTAGAGCGGGGCTAGGGGGACCCCCCGAGGCATGAGCGGGCCCTTCTGGGGGCTGTAGGGGCCCCCGCGCGGGAATGCGCGAAATGGCGGGAATTTGAAAAAAAACTCCCGCTCCGGAGCTACAGGGGGAGCGGGACGAGGCGGGAGGCTCATGCCGGGCGGGAGGCTATTTGCCCGGGTAAGGGCCCGGCCACGAGCCGGTAAAAAATGTCAAAAAAAAGAAAAAAAATCCCAAACTTAAGCCTAATGCACTGTGGGCCCAGGCGGACCCGCGGGTGCCCTGCCGGCGGGCTGGGAGCACCCGCGGGCGGCAGTAAATGTAAGAGAATCACCCTCGCTCCGGCTTCACTGACAGCGGGAGGAGGCGGGACTGTTAAGCCGGGCGGGAGAATACCGCCGCCGGCTATGCTTTATGCTGCAGCCGGTGAATACTGTAAAAAAATAAAAAACACACCAAAATTAAGCCACAGTTAGAGCGGGGCTAGGGGGACCCCCCGAGGCATGAGCGGGCCCTTCTGGGGGCTGTAGGGGCCCCCGCGCGGGAATGCGCGAAATGGCGGGAATTTGAAAAAAACCTCCCGCTCCGGAGCTACAGGGGGAGCGGGACGAGGCGGGAGGCTCATGCCGGGCGGGAGGCTATTTGCCCGGGTAAGGGCCCGGCCATGAGCCGGTAAAAAAAAATGTCAAAAATAGAGAAAAATCCAAAACTTAAGCCTAATGCACTGTGGGCCCAGGCGGACCCGCGGGTGCCCTGCCGGCGGGCTGGGAGCACCCGCGGGTGGCAGTACCTGTAATAGAATCACCCTTGCTCCGGCTTGACTGACAGCGGGAGGAGGCGGGACTTTTAAGCCGGGCAGGAGAATACCGCCGCCGGCTATGCTTTATGCTGCAGCCGGTGAAAACTGTAAAAAAAATAAAAACACACCAAAATTAAGCCACAGTTAGAGCGGGGCTAGGGGGACCCCCCGAGGCATGAGCGGGCCCTTCTGGGGGCCGTAGGGGCCCCCGCGCGGGAATGCGCGAAATGGCGGGAATTTGAAAAAAACCTCCCGCTCCGGAGCTACAGGGGGAGCGGGACGAGGCGGGAGGCTCATGCCGGGCGGGAGGCTATTTGCCCGTGTAAGGGCCCGGCCACGAGCCGGTAAAAAAAATGTCAAAAATAGAAAAAAATCCAAAACTTAAGCCTAATGCACTGTGGGCCCAGGCGGACCCGCGGGTGCCCTGCCGGCGGGCTGGGAGCACCCGCGGGTGGCAGTACCTGTAATAGAATCACCCTCGCTCCGGCTTGACTGACAGCGGGAGGAGGCGGGACTGTTAAGCCGGGCGGGAGAATACCGCCGCCGGCTATGCTTTATGCTGCAGCCGGTGAAAACTGTAAAAAAAATAAAAACACACCAAAATTAAGCCACAGTTAGAGCGGGGCTAGGGGGACCCCCCGAGGCATGAGCGGGCCCTTCTGGGGGCTGTAGGGGCCCCCGCGCGGGAATGCGCGAAATGGCGGGAATTTGAAAAAAACCTCCCGCTCCGGAGCTACAGGGGGAGCGGGACGAGGCGGGAGGCTCATGCCGGGCGGGAGGCTATTTGCCCGGGTAAGGGCCCGGCCACGAGCCGGTAAAAAATGTCAAAAAAAAGAAAAAAAATCCCAAACTTAAGCCTAATGCACTGCGGGCCCAGGCGGACCCGCGGGTGCCCTGCCGGCGGGCTGGGAGCACCCGCGGGCGGCAGGAAATGTAAGAGAATCACCCTCGCTCCGGCTTCACTGACAGCGGGAGGAGGCGGGACTGTTAAGCCGGGCGGGAGAATACCGCCGCCGGCTATGCTTAATGGAGGACCCGGTGAAAACTGTAAAAAAATAAAAAACACACCAAAATTAAGCCAAAGTTAGAGCGGGGCTAGGGGGACCCCCCGAGGCATGAGCGGGCCCTTCTGGGGGCTGTAGGGGCCCCCGCGCGGGAATGCGCGAAATGGCGGGAATTTGAAAAAAACCTCCCGCTCCGGAGCTACAGGGGGAGCGGGACGAGGCGGGAGGCTCATGCCGGGCGGGAGGCTATTTGCCCGGGTAAGGGCCCGGCCACGAGCCGGTAAAAAAAATGTCAAAAATAGAAAAAAATCCAAAACTTAAGCCTAATGCACTGCGGGCCCAGGCGGACCCGCGGGTGCCCTGCCGGCGGGCTGGGAGCACCCGCGGGTGGCAGGAAATGTAAGAGAATCACCCTCGCTCCGGCTTCACTGACAGCGGGAGGAGGCGGGACTGTTAAGCCGGGCGGGAGAATACCGCCGCCGGCTATGCTTTATGCTGCAGCCGGTGAAAACAGTAAAAAAATAAAAAACACACCAAAATTAAGCCAAAGTTAGAGCGGGGCTAGGGGGACCCCCCGAGGCATGAGCGGGCCCTTCTGGGGGCTGTAGGGGCCCCCGCGCGGGAATGCGCGAAATGGCGGGAATTTGAAAAAAACCTCCCGCTCCGGAGCTACAGGGGGAGCGGGACGAGGCGGGAGGCTCATGCCGGGCGGGAGGCTATTTGCCCGGGTAAGGGCCCGGCCACGAGCCGGTAAAAAATGTCAAAAAAAAGAAAAAAATCCCAAACTTAAGCCTAATGCACTGCGGGCCCAGGCGGACCCGCGGGTGCCCTGCCGGCGGGCTGGGAACACCCGCGGGTGGCAGTACCTGTAATAGAATCACCCTCGCTCCGGCTTGACTGACAGCGGGAGGAGGCGGGACTGTTAAGCTGGGCGGGAGAATACCGCCGCCGGCTATGCTTTATGCTGCAGCCGGTGAATACTGTAAAAAAATAAAAAACACACCAAAATTAAGCCAAAGTTAGAGCGGGGCTAGGAGGACCCCCCGAGGCATGAGCGGGCCCTTCTGGGGGCTGTAGGGGCCCCGCGCGGGAATGCGCGAAATGGCGGGAATTTGAAAAAAACCTCCCGCTCCGGAGCTACAGGGGGAGCGGGACGAGGCGGGAGGCTCATGCCGGGCGGGAGGCTATTTGCCCGGGTAAGGGCCCGGCCACGAGCCGGTAAAAAAAATGTCAAAAATAGAAAAAAATCCAAAACTTAAGCCTAATGCACTGCGGGCCCAGGCGGACCCGCGGGTGCCCTGCCGGCGGGCTGGGAACACCCGCGGGTGGCAGTACCTGTAATAGAATCACCCTCGCTCCGGCTTGACTGACAGCGGGAGGAGGCGGGACTGTTAAGCCGGGCGGGAGATCACCGCCGCCGGCTATGCTTTATGCTGCAGCCGGTGAAAACTGTAAAAAAAATAAAAACACACCAAAATTAAGCCACAGTTAGAGCGGGGCTAGGGGGACCCCCCGAGGCATGAGCGGGCCCTTCTGGGGGCTGTAGGGGCCCCCGCGCGGGAATGCGCGAAATGGCGGGAATTTGAAAAAAACCTCCCGCTCCGGAGCTACAGGGGGAGCGGGACGAGGCGGGAGGCTCATGCCGGGCGGGAGGCTATTTGCCCGGGTAAGGGCCCGGCCATGAGCCGGTAAAAAAAAATGTCAAAAATAGAGAAAAATCCAAAACTTAAGCCTAATGCACTGTGGGCCCAGGCGGACCCGCGGGTGCCCTGCCGGCGGGCTGGGAGCACCCGCGGGTGGCAGTACCTGTAATAGAATCACCCTCGCTCCGGCTTGACTGACAGCGGGAGGAGGCGGGACTTTTAAGCCGGGCGGGAGAATACCGCCGCCGGCTATGCTTTATGCTGCAGCCGGTGAAAACTGTAAAAAAAATAAAAACACACCAAAATTAAGCCACAGTTAGAGCGGGGCTAGGGGGACCCCCCGAGGCATGAGCGGGCCCTTCTGGGGGCTGTAGGGGCCCCCGCGCGGGAATGCGCGAAATGGCGGGAATTTGAAAAAACCTCCCGCTCCGGAGCTACAGGGGGAGCGGGACGAGGCGGGAGGCTCATGCCGGGCGGGAGGCTATTTGCCCGGGTAAGGGCCCGGCCACGAGCCGGTAAAAAAAATGTCAAAAATAGAAAAAAATCCAAAACTTAAGCCTAATGCACTGTGGGCCCAGGCGGACCCGCGGGTGCCCTGCCGGCGGGCTGGGAGCACCCGCGGGTGGCAGTACCTGTAAGAGAATCACCCTCGCTCCGGTTTGACTGACAGCGGGAGGAGGCGGGACTGTTAAGCTGGGCGGGAGAATACCGCCGCCGGCTATGCTTTATGCTGCAGCCGGTGAAAACAGTAAAAAAATAAAAAACACACCAAAATTAAGCCAAAGTTAGAGCGGGGCTAGGGGGACCCCCCGAGGCATGAGCGGGCCCTTCTGGGGGCCGTAGGGGCCCCCGCGCGGGAATGCGCGAAATGGCGGTAATTTTAAAAAAACCTCCCGCTCCGGAGCTACAGGGGGAGCGGGACGAGGCGGGAGGCTCATGCCGGGCGGGAGGCTATTTGCCCGGGTAAGGGCCCGGCCACGAGCCGGTAAAAAAAATGTCAAAAATAGAAAAAAATCCAAAACTTAAGCCTAATGCACTGTGGGCCCAGGCGGACCCGCGGGTGCCCTGCCGGCGGGCTGGGAGCACCCGCGGGTGGCAGGAAATGTAAGAGAATCACCCTCGCTCCGGCTTGACTGACAGCGGGAGGAGGCGGGACTGTTAAGCCGGGCGGGAGAATACCGCCGCCGGCTATGCTTTATGCTGCAGCCGGTGAAAACAGGAAAAAAATAAAAAACACACCAAAATTAAGCCACAGTTAGAGCGGGGCTAGGGGGACCCCCCGAGGCATGAGCGGGCCCTTCTGGGGGCTGTAGGGGCCCCCGCGCGGGAATGCGCGAATTGGCGGGAATTTGAAAAAAACCTCCCGCTCCGGAGCTACAGGGGGAGCGGGACGAGGCGGGAGGCTCATGCCGGGCGGGAGGCTATTTGCCCGGGTAAGGGCCCGGCCACGAGCCGGTAAAAAAAATGTCAAAAATAGAAAAAAATCCAAAACTTAAGCCTAATGCACTGTGGGCCCAGGCGGACCCGCGGGTGCCCTGCCGGCGGGCTGGGAGCACCCGCGGGTGGCAGTACCTGTAATAGAATCACCCCCGCTCCGGCTTGACTGACAGCGGGAGGAGGCGGGACTGTTAAGCCGGGCGGGAGAATACCGCCGCCGGCTATGCTTTATGCTGCAGCCGGTGAAAACAGGAAAAAAATAAAAAACACACCAAAATTAAGCCACAGTTAGAGCGGGGCTAGGGGGACCCCCCGAGGCATGAGCGGGCCCTTCTGGGGGCTGTAGGGGCCCCCGCGCGGGAATGCGCGAATTGGCGGGAATTTGAAAAAAACCTCCCGCTCCGGAGCTACAGGGGGAGCGGGACGAGGCGGGAGGCTCATGCCGGGCGGGAGGCTATTTGCCCGGGTAAGGGCCCGGCCACGAGCCGGTAAAAAAAATGTCAAAAATAGAAAAAAATCCAAAACTTAAGCCTAATGCACTGTGGGCCCAGGCGGACCCGCGGGTGCCCTGCCGGCGGGCTGGGAGCACCCGCGGGTGGCAGTACCTGTAATAGAATCACCCTCGCTCCAGCTTGACTGACAGCGGGAGGAGGCGGGACTGTTAAGCCGGGCGGGAGATCACCGCCGCCCGCTATGCTTTATGCTGCAGCCGGTGAAAACTGTAAAAAAAATAAAAACACACCAAAATTAAGCCACAGTTAGAGCGGGGCTAGGGGGACCCCCCGAGGCATGAGCGGGCCCTTCTGGGGGCTGTAGGGGTCCCCGCGCGGGAATGCGCGAAATGGCGGGAATTTGAAAAAAAACCTCCCGCTCCGGAGCTACAGGGGGAGCGGGACGAGGCGGGACGCTCATGCCGGGCGGGAGGCTATTTGCCCGGGTAAGGGCCCGGCCACGAGCCGGTAAAAAAAATGTCAAAAATAGAAAAAAATCCAAAACTTAAGCCTAATGCACTGTGGGCCCAGGCGGACCCGCGGGTGCCCTGCCGGCGGGCTGGGAGCACCCGCGGGTGGCAGTACCTGTAATAGAATCACCCTCGCTCCGGCTTGACTGACAGCGGGAGGAGGCGGGACTGTTAAGCCGGGCGGGAGATCACCGCCGCCGGCTATGCTTTATGCTGCAGCCGGTGAAAACAGTAAAAAAATAAAAAACACACCAAAATTAAGCCACAGTTAGAGCGGGGCTAGGGGGACCCCCCGAGGCATGAGCGGGCCCTTCTGGGGGCTGTAGGGGCCCCCGCGCGGGAATGCGCGAAATGGCGGGAATTTGAAAAAAACCACCCGCTCCGGAGCTACAGGGGGAGCGGGACGAGGCGGGAGGCTCATGCCGGGCGGGAGGCTATTTGCCCGGGTAAGGGCCCGGCCACGAGCCGGTAAAAAATATGTCAAAAATAGAAAAAAATCCAAAACTTAAGCCTAATGCACTGTGGGCCCAGGCGGACCCGCGGGTGCCCTGCCGGCGGGCTGGGAGCACCCGCGGGTGGCAGAACCTGTAATAGAATCACCCCCGCTCCGGCTTGACTGACAGCGGGAGGAGGCGGGACTGTTAAGCCGGGCGGGAGAATACCGCCGCCGGCTATGCTTTATGCTGCAGCCGGTGAAAACAGGAAAAAAATAAAAAACACACCAAAATTAAGCCACAGTTAGAGCGGGGCTAGGGGGACCCCCCGAGGCATGAGCGGGCCCTTCTGGGGGCTGTAGGGGCCCCCGCGCGGGAATGCGCGAATTGGCGGGAATTTGAAAAAAACCTCCCGCTCCGGAGCTACAGGGGGAGCGGGACGAGGCGGGAGGCTCATGCCGGGCGGGAGGCTATTTGCCCGGGTAAGGGCCCGGCCACGAGCCGGTAAAAAAAATGTCAAAAATAGAAAAAAATCCAAAACTTAAGCCTAATGCACTGTGGGCCCAGGCGGACCCGCGGGTGCCCTGCCGGCGGGCTGGGAGCACCCGCGGGTGGCAGTACCTGTAATAGAATCACCCTCGCTCCAGCTTGACTGACAGCGGGAGGAGGCGGGACTGTTAAGCCGGGCGGGAGATCACCGCCGCCCGCTATGCTTTATGCTGCAGCCGGTGAAAACTGTAAAAAAAATAAAAACACACCAAAATTAAGCCACAGTTAGAGCGGGGCTAGGGGGACCCCCCGAGGCATGAGCGGGCCCTTCTGGGGGCTGTAGGGGTCCCCGCGCGGGAATGCGCGAAATGGCGGGAATTTGAAAAAAAACCTCCCGCTCCGGAGCTACAGGGGGAGCGGGACGAGGCGGGACGCTCATGCCGGGCGGGAGGCTATTTGCCCGGGTAAGGGCCCGGCCACGAGCCGGTAAAAAAAATGTCAAAAATAGAAAAAAATCCAAAACTTAAGCCTAATGCACTGTGGGCCCAGGCGGACCCGCGGGTGCCCTGCCGGCGGGCTGGGAGCACCCGCGGGTGGCAGTACCTGTAATAGAATCACCCTCGCTCCGGCTTGACTGACAGCGGGAGGAGGCGGGACTGTTAAGCCGGGCGGGAGATCACCGCCGCCGGCTATGCTTTATGCTGCAGCCGGTGAAAACAGTAAAAAAATAAAAAACACACCAAAATTAAGCCACAGTTAGAGCGGGGCTAGGGGGACCCCCCGAGGCATGAGCGGGCCCTTCTGGGGGCTGTAGGGGCCCCCGCGCGGGAATGCGCGAAATGGCGGGAATTTGAAAAAAACCACCCGCTCCGGAGCTACAGGGGGAGCGGGACGAGGCGGGAGGCTCATGCCGGGCGGGAGGCTATTTGCCCGGGTAAGGGCCCGGCCACGAGCCGGTAAAAAATATGTCAAAAATAGAAAAAAATCCAAAACTTAAGCCTAATGCACTGTGGGCCCAGGCGGACCCGCGGGTGCCCTGCCGGCGGGCTGGGAGCACCCGCGGGTGGCAGAACCTGTAATAGAATCACCCCCGCTCCGGCTTGACTGACAGCGGGAGGAGGCGGGACTGTTAAGCCGGGCGGGAGAATACCGCCGCCGGCTATGCTTTATGCTGCAGCCGGTGAAAACAGGAAAAAAATAAAAAACACACCAAAATTAAGCCACAGTTAGAGCGGGGCTAGGGGGACCCCCCGAGGCATGAGCGGGCCCTTCTGGGGGCTGTAGGGGCCCCCGCGCGGGAATGCGCGAATTGGCGGGAATTTGAAAAAAAACTCCCGCTCCGGAGCTACAGGGGGAGCGGGACGAGGCGGGAGGCTCATGCCGGGCGGGAGGCTATTTGCCCGGGTAAGGGCCCGGCCACGAGCCGGTAAAAAAAATGTCAAAAATAGAAAAAAATCCAAAACTTAAGCCTAATGCACTGTGGGCCCAGGCGGACCCGCGGGTGCCCTGCCGGCGGGCTGGGAGCACCCGCGGGCGGCAGGAAATGTAAGAGAATCACCCTCGCTCCGGCTTGACTGACAGCGGGAGGAGGCGGGACTGTTAAGCCGGGCGGGAGATCACCGCCGGCTATGCTTTATGCTGCAGCCGGTGAAAACTGTAAAAAAAATAAAAACACACCAAAATTAAGCCACAGTTAGAGCGGGGCTAGGGGGACCCCCCCGAGGCATGAGCGGGCCCTTCTGGGGGCCGTAGGGGCCCCCGCGCGGGAATGCGCGAATTGGCGGGAATTTGAAAAAAACCTCCCGCTCCGGAGCTACAGGGGGAGCGGGACGAGGCGGGAGGCTCATGCCGGGCGGGAGGCTATTTGCCCGGGAAAGGGCCCGGCCACGAGCCGGTAAAAAATATGTCAAAAATAGAAAAAAATCCAAAACTTAAGCCTAATGCACTGTGGGCCCAGGCGGACCCGCGGGTGCCCTGCCGGCGGGCTGGGAGCACCCGCGGGTGGCAGTACCTGTAATAGAATCACCCCCGCTCCGGCTTGACTGACAGCGGGAGGAGGCGGGACTGTTAAGCCGGGCGGGAGAATACCGCCGCCGGCTATGCTTTATGCTGCAGCCGGTGAAAACTGTAAAAAAAATAAAAACACACCAAAATTAAGCCACAGTTAGAGCGGGGCTAGGGGGACCCCCCGAGGCATGAGCGGGCCCTTCTGGGGGCTGTAGGGGCCCCCGCGCGGGAATGCGCGAAATGGCGGGAATTTGAAAAAACCCTCCCGCTCCGGAGCTACAGGGGGAGCGGGACGAGGCGGGAGGCTCATGCCGGGCGGGAGGCTATTTGCCCGGGAAAGGGCCCGGCCACGAGCCGGTAAAAAATATGTCAAAAATAGAAAAAAATCCAAAACTTAAGCCTAATGCACTGTGGGCCCAGGCGGACCCGCGGGTGCCCTGCCGGCGGGCTGGGAGCACCCGCGGGTGGCAGTACCTGTAATAGAATCACCCCCGCTCCGGCTTGACTGACAGCGGGAGGAGGCGGGACTGTTAAGCCGGGCGGGAGAATACCGCCGCCGGCTATGCTTTATGCTGCAGCCGGTGAAAACTGTAAAAAAAATAAAAACACACCAAAATTAAGCCACAGTTAGAGCGGGGCTAGGGGGACCCCCCGAGGCATGAGCGGGCCCTTCTGGGGGCTGTAGGGGCCCCCGCGCGGGAATGCGCGAAATGGCGGGAATTTGAAAAAACCCTCCCGCTCCGGAGCTACAGGGGGAGCGGGACGAGGCGGGAGGCTCATGCCGGGCGGGAGGCTATTTGCCCGGGTAAGGGCCCGGCCACGAGCCGGTAAAAAAAAATGTCAAAAATAGAAAAAAATCCAAAACTTAAGCCTAATGCACTGTGGGCCCAGGCGGACCCGCGGGTGCCCTGCCTGCGGGCTGGGAGCACCCGTGGGTGGCAGTACCTGTAATAGAATCACCCCCGCTCCGGCTTGACTGACAGCGGGAGGAGGCGGGACTGTTAAGCCGGGCGGGAGAATAACGCCGCCGGCTATGCTTTATGCTGCAGCCGGTGAAAACAGTAAAAAAATAAAAAACACACCAAAATTAAGCCACAGTTAGAGCGGGGCTAGGGGGACCCCCCGAGGCATGAGCGGGCCCTTCTGGGGGCTGTAGGGGCCCCCGCGCGGGAATGCGCGAAATGGCGGGAATTTGAAAAAAACCTCCCGCTCCGGAGCTACAGGGGGAGCGGGACGAGGCGGGAGGCTCATGCCGGGCGGGAGGCTATTTGCCCGGGTAAGGGCCCGGCCAGGAGCCGGTAAAAAAAAATGTCAAAAATAGAAAAAAATCCAAAACTTAAGCCTAATGCACAGTGGGCCCAGGGGGACCCGCGGGTGCCCTGCCGGCGGGCTGGGAGCACCCGCGGGCGGCAGGGAATGTAAGAGAATCACCCTCGCTCCGGCTTGACTGACAGCGGGAGGAGGCGGGACTGTTAAGCCGGGCGGGAGAATACCGCCGCCGGCTATGCTTTATGCTGCAGCCGGTGAAAACAGGAAAAAAATAAAAAACACACCAAAATTAAGCCACAGTTAGAGCGGGGCTAGGGGGACCCCCCGAGGCATGAGCGGGCCCTTCTGGGGGCTGTAGGGGCCCCCGCGCGGGAATGCGCGAAATGGCGGGAATTTGAAAAAAACCTCCCGCTCCGGAGCTACAGGGGGAGCGGGACGAGGCGGGAGGCTCATGCGGGGCGGGAGGCTATTTGCCCGGGTAAGGGCCCGGCCACGAGCCGGTAAAAAAAAATGTCAAAAATAGAAAAAAATCCAAAACTTAAGCCTAATGCACTGTGGGCCCAGGCGGACCCGCGGGTGCCCTGCCGGCGGGCTGGGAGCACCCGCGGGTGGCAGTACCTGTAATAGAATCACCCCCGCTCCGGCTTGACTGACAGCGGGAGGAGGCGGGACTGTTAAGCCGGGCGGGAGAATACCGCCGCCGGCTATGCTTTATGCTGCAGCCGGTGAAAACAGTAAAAAAATAAAAAACACACCAAAATTAAGCCACAGTTAGAGCGGGGCTAGGGGGACCCCCCGAGGCATGAGCGGGCCCTTCTGGGGGCTGTAGGGGCCCCCGCGCGGGAATGCGCGAATTGGCGGGAATTTGAAAAAAACCTCCCGCTCCGGAGCTACAGGGGGAGCGGGACGAGGCGGGAGGCTCATGCCGGGCGGGAGGCTATTTGCCCGGGTAAGGGCCCGGCCACGAGCCGGTAAAAAAAATGTCAAAAATAGAAAAAAATCCAAAACGTAAGCCTAATGCACTGTGGGCCCAGGCGGACCCGCGGGTGCCCTGCCGGCGGGCTGGGAGCACCCGCGGGTGGCAGTACCTGTAATAGAATCACCCCCGCTCCGGCTTGACTGACAGCGGGAGGAGGCGGGACTGTTAAGCCGGGCGGGAGAATACCGCCGCCGGCTATGCTTTATGCTGCAGCCGGTGAAAACAGTAAAAAAATAAAAAACACACCAAAATTAAGCCACAGTTAGAGCGGGGCTAGGGGGACCCCCCGAGGCATGAGCGGGCCCTTCTGGGGGCTGTAGGGGCCCCCGCGCGGGAATGCGCGAAATGGCGGGAATTTGAAAAAACCCTCCCGCTCCGGAGCTACAGGGGGAGCGGGACGAGGCGGGAGGCTCATGCCGGGCGGGAGGCTATTTGCCCGGGTAAGGGCCCGGCCAGGAGCCGGTAAAAAAAATGTCAAAAAAGGAAAAAAATCCAAAACTTAAGCCTAATGCACTGTGGGCCAAGGCGGACCCGCGGGTGCCCTGCCGGCGGGCTGGGAGCACCCGCGGGCGGCAGGAAATGTAAGAGAATCACCCTCGCTCCGGCTTGACTGACAGCGGGAGGAGGCGGGACTGTTAAGCCGGGCGGGAGATCACCGCCGCCCGCTATGCTTAATGGAGGACCCGGTGAAAACAGGAAAAAAATAAAAAACACACCAAAATTAAGCCAAAGTTAGAGCGGGGCTAGGGGGACCCCCCGAGGCATGAGCGGGCCCTTCTGGGGGCCGTAGGGGCCCCCGCGCGGGAATGCGCGAAATGGCGGGAATTTGAAAAAAACCTCCCGCTCCGGAGCTACAGGGGGAGCGGGACGAGGCAGGAGGCTCATGCCGGGCGGGAGGCTATTTGCCCGGGTAAGGGCCCGGCCACGAGCCGGTAAAAAAAAATGTCAAAAATAGAGAAAAATCCAAAACTTAAGCCTAATGCACTGTGGGCCCAGGCGGACCCGTGGGTGCCCTGCCGGCGGGCTGGGAGCACCCGCGGGTGGCAGTACCTGTAATAGAATCACCCTCGCTCCGGCTTGACTGACAGCGGGAGGAGGCGGGACTGTTAAGCCGGGCGGGAGATCACCGCCGCCGTCTATGCTTAATGGAGGACCCGGTGAAAACTGTAAAAAAATAAAAAACACACCAAAATTAAGCCAAAGTTAGAGCGGGGCTAGGGGGACCCCCCGAGGCATGAGCGGGCCCTTCTGGGGGCCGTAGGGGCCCCCGCGCGGGAATGCGCGAAATGGCGGGAATTTGAAAAAAACCTCCCGCTCCGGAGCTACAGGGGGAGCGGGACGAGGCGGGAGGCTGATGCCGGGCGGGAGGCTATTTGCCCGGGTAAGGGCCCGGCCATGAGCCGGTAAAAAAAATGTCAAAAATAGAAAAAAAATCCAAAACTTAAGCCTAATGCACTGTGGGCCCAGGCGGACCCGCGGGTGCCCTGCCGGCGGGCTGGGAGCACCCGCGGGCGGCAGGAAATGTAAGAGAATCACCCTCGCTCCGGCTTGACTGACAGCGGGAGGAGGCGGGACTGTTAAGCCGGGCGGGAGAATACCGCCGCCGGCTATGCTTTATGCTGCAGCCGGTGAAAACAGGAAAAAAATAAAAAACACACCAAAATTAAGCCACAGTTAGAGCGGGGCTAGGGGGACCCCCCGAGGCATGAGCGGGCCCTTCTGGGGGCTGTAGGGGCCCCCGCGCGGGAATGCGCGAATTGGCGGGAATTTGAAAAAAACCTCCCGCTCCGGAGCTACAGGGGGAGCGGGACGAGGCGGGAGGCTCATGCCGGGCGGGAGGCTATTTGCCCGGGTAAGGGCCCGGCCACGAGCCGGTAAAAAAAATGTCAAAAATAGAAAAAAATCCAAAACTTAAGCCTAATGCACTGTGGGCCCAGGCGGACCCGCGGGTGCCCTGCCGGCGGGCTGGGAGCACCCGCGGGTGGCAGTACCTGTAATAGAATCACCCCCGCTCCGGCTTGACTGACAGCGGGAGGAGGCGGGACTGTTAAGCCGGGCGGGAGAATACCGCCGCCGGCTATGCTTTATGCTGCAGCCGGTGAAAACAGGAAAAAAATAAAAAACACACCAAAATTAAGCCACAGTTAGAGCGGGGCTAGGGGGACCCCCCGAGGCATGAGCGGGCCCTTCTGGGGGCTGTAGGGGCCCCCGCGCGGGAATGCGCGAAATGGCGGGAATTTGAAAAAAAACTCCCGCTCCGGAGCTACAGGGGGAGCGGGACGAGGCGGGAGGCTCATGCCGGGCGGGAGGCTATTTGCCCGGGAAAGGGCCCGGCCACGAGCCGGTAAAAAATATGTCAAAAATAGAAAAAAATCCCAAACTTAAGCCTAATGCACTGTGGGCCCAGGCGGACCCGCGGGTGCCCTGCCGGCGGGCTGGGAGCACCCGCGGGTGGCAGTACCTGTAATAGAATCACCCTCGCTCCGGCTTGACTGACAGCGGGAGGAGGCGGGACTGTTAAGCCGGGCGGGAGATCACCGCCGCCGGCTATGCTTTATGCTGCAGCCGGTGAAAACTGTAAAAAAAATAAAAACACACCAAAATTAAGCCACAGTTAGAGCGGGGCTAGGGGGACCCCCCGAGGCATGAGCGGGCCCTTCTGGGGGCTGTAGGGGCCCCCGCGCGGGAATGCGCGAAATGGCGGGAATTTGAAAAAAAACACCCGCTCCGGAGCTACAGGGGGAGCGGGACGAGGCGGGAGGCTCATGCCGGGCGGGAGGCTATTTGCCCGGGTAAGGGCCCGGCCAAGAGCCGGTAAAAAAAATGTCAAAAATAGAGAAAAATCCAAAACTTAAGCCTAATGCACTGTGGGCCCAGGCGGACCCGCGGGTGCCCTGCCGGCGGGCTGGGAGCACCCGCGGGTGGCAGTACCTGTAATAGAATCACCCCCGCTCCGGCTTGACTGACAGCGGGAGGAGGCGGGACTGTTAAGCCGGGCGGGAGAATACCGCCGCCGGCTATGCTTTATGCTGCAGCCGGTGAAAACTGTAAAAAAAATAAAAACACACCAAAATTAAGCCACAGTTAGAGCGGGGCTAGGGGGACCCCCCCGAGGCATGAGCGGGCACTTCTGGGGGCCGTAGGGGCCCCCGCGCGGGAATGCGCGAATTGGCGGGAATTTGAAAAAACCTCCCGCTCCGGAGCTACAGGGGGAGCGGGACGAGGCGGGAGGCTCATGCCGGGCGGGAGGCTATTTGCCCGGGAAAGGGCCCGGCCACGAGCCGGTAAAAAATATGTCAAAAATAGAAAAAAATCCAAAACTTAAGCCTAATGCACTGTGGGCCCAGGCGGACCCGCGGGTGCCCTGCCGGCGGGCTGGGAGCACCCGCGGGTGGCAGTACCTGTAATAGAATCACCCCCGCTCCGGCTTGACTGACAGCGGGAGGAGGCGGGACTGTTAAGCCGGGCGGGAGAATACCGCCGCCGGCTATGCTTTATGCTGCAGCCGGTGAAAACTGTAAAAAAAATAAAAACACACCAAAATTAAGCCACAGTTAGAGCGGGGCTAGGGGGACCCCCCGAGGCATGAGCGGGCCCTTCTGGGGGCTGTAGGGGCCCCCGCGCGGGAATGCGCGAATTGGCGGGAATTTGAAAAAAACCTCCCGCTCCGGAGCTACAGGGGGAGCGGGACGAGGCGGGAGGCTCATGCCGGGCGGGAGGCTATTTGCCCGGGTAAGGGCCCGGCCACGAGCCGGTAAAAAAAATGTCAAAAATAGAAAAAAATCCAAAACTTAAGCCTAATGCACTGTGGGCCCAGGCGGACCCGCGGGTGCCCTGCCGGCGGGCTGGGAGCACCCGCGGGTGGCAGTACCTGTAATAGAATCACCCCCGCTCCGGCTTGACTGACAGCGGGAGGAGGCGGGACTGTTAAGCCGGGCGGGAGAATACCGCCGCCGGCTATGCTTTATGCTGCAGCCGGTGAAAACAGTAAAAAAATAAAAAACACACCAAAATTAAGCCACAGTTAGAGCGGGGCTAGGGGGACCCCCCGAGGCATGAGCGGGCCCTTCTGGGGGCTGTAGGGGCCCCCGCGCGGGAATGCGCGAAATGGCGGGAATTTGAAAAAACCCTCCCGCTCCGGAGCTACAGGGGGAGCGGGACGAGGCGGGAGGCTCATGCCGGGCGGGAGGCTATTTGCCCGGGTAAGGGCCCGGCCAGGAGCCGGTAAAAAAAATGTCAAAAAAGGAAAAAAATCCAAAACTTAAGCCTAATGCACTGTGGGCCAAGGCGGACCCGCGGGTGCCCTGCCGGCGGGCTGGGAGCACCCGCGGGCGGCAGGAAATGTAAGAGAATCACCCTCGCTCCGGCTTGACTGACAGCGGGAGGAGGCGGGACTGTTAAGCCGGGCGGGAGAATACCGCCGCCGGCTATGCTTTATGCTGCAGCCGGTGAAAACAGTAAAAAAATAAAAAACACACCAAAATTAAGCCACAGTTAGAGCGGGGCTAGGGGGACCCCCCGAGGCATGAGCGGGCCCTTCTGGGGGCCGTAGGGGCCCCCGCGCGGGAATGCGCGAAATGGCGGGAATTTGAAAAAAACCTCCCGCTCCGGAGCTACAGGGGGAGCGGGACGAGGCGGGAGGCTCATGCCGGGCGGGAGGCTATTTGCCCGGGTAAGGGCCCGGCCACGAGCCGGTAAAAAAAATGTCAAAAATAGAAAATGATCCAAAACTTAAGCCTAATGCACTGTGGGCCCAGGCGGACCCGCGGGTGCCCTGCCGGCGGGCTGGGAGCACCCGCGGGCGGCAGGAAATGTAAGAGAATCACCCTCGCTCCGGCTTGACTGACAGCGGGAGGAGGCGGGACTGTTAAGCCGGGCGGGAGATCACCGCCGCCCGCTATGCTTAATGGTGGACCCGGTGAAAACTGTAAAAAAAATAAAAAACACACCAAAATTAAGCCAAAGTTAGAGCGGGGCTAGGGGGACCCCCCGAGGCATGAGCGGGCCCTTCTGGGGGCCGTAGGGGCCCCCGCGCGGGAATGCGCGAAATGGCGGGAATTTGAAAAAAACCTCCCGCTCCGGAGCTACAGGGGGAGCGGGACGAGGCGGGAGGCTCATGCCGGGCGGGAGGCTATTTGCCCGGGTAAGGGCCCGGCCACGAGCCGGTAAAAAAAAATGTCAAAAATAGAGAAAAATCCAAAACTTAAGCCTAATGCACTGTGGGCCCAGGCGGACCCGTGGGTGCCCTGCCGGCGGGCTGGGAGCACCCGCGGGTGGCAGTACCTGTAATAGAATCACCCTCGCTCCGGCTTGACTGACAGCGGGAGGAGGCGGGACTGTTAAGCCGGGCGGGAGAATAACGCCGCCGGCTATGCTTTATGCTGCAGCCGGTGAAAACAGTAAAAAAATAAAAAACACACCAAAATTAAGCCACAGTTAGAGCGGGGCTAGGGGGACCCCCCGAGGCATGAGCGGGCCCTTCTGGGGGCTGTAGGGGCCCCCGCGCGGGAATGCGCGAAATGGCGGGAATTTGAAAAAAACCTCCCGCTCCGGAGCTACAGGGGGAGCGGGACGAGGCGGGAGGCTCATGCCGGGCGGGAGGCTATTTGCCCGGGTAAGGGCCCGGCCAGGAGCCGGTAAAAAAAAATGTCAAAAATAGAAAAAAATCCAAAACTTAAGCCTAATGCACAGTGGGCCCAGGCGGACCCGCGGGTGCCCTGCCGGCGGGCTGGGAGCACCCGCGGGCGGCAGGGAATGTAAGAGAATCACCCTCGCTCCGGCTTGACTGACAGCGGGAGGAGGCGGGACTGTTAAGCCGGGCGGGAGAATACCGCCGCCGGCTATGCTTTATGCTGCAGCCGGTGAAAACAGGAAAAAAATAAAAAACACACCAAAATTAAGCCACAGTTAGAGCGGGGCTAGGGGGACCCCCCGAGGCATGAGCGGGCCCTTCTGGGGGCTGTAGGGGCCCCCGCGCGGGAATGCGCGAAATGGCGGGAATTTGAAAAAAACCTCCCGCTCCGGAGCTACAGGGGGAGCGGGACGAGGCGGGAGGCTCATGCGGGGCGGGAGGCTATTTGCCCGGGTAAGGGCCCGGCCACGAGCCGGTAAAAAAAAATGTCAAAAATAGAAAAAAATCCAAAACTTAAGCCTAATGCACTGTGGGCCCAGGCGGACCCGCGGGTGCCCTGCCGGCGGGCTGGGAGCACCCGCGGGTGGCAGTACCTGTAATAGTATCACCCCCGCTCCGGCTTGACTGACAGCGGGAGGAGGCGGGACTGTTAAGCCGGGCGGGAGAATACCGCCGCCGGCTATGCTTTATGCTGCAGCCGGTGAAAACAGTAAAAAAATAAAAAACACACCAAAATTAAGCCACAGTTAGAGCGGGGCTAGGGGGACCCCCCGAGGCATGAGCGGGCCCTTCTGGGGGCTGTAGGGGCCCCCGCGCGGGAATGCGCGAAATGGCGGGAATTTGAAAAAACCCTCCCGCTCCGGAGCTACAGGGGGAGCGGGACGAGGCGGGAGGCTCATGCCGGGCGGGAGGCTATTTGCCCGGGTAAGGGCCCGGCCACGAGCCGGTAAAAAAAATGTCAAAAATAGAAAAAAATCCAAAACTTAAGCCTAATGCACTGTGGGCCCAGGCGGACCCGCGGGTGCCCTGCCGGCGGGCTGGGAGCACCCGCGGGTGGCAGTACCTGTAATAGAATCACCCTCGCTCCGGCTTGACTGACAGCGGGAGGAGGCGGGACTGTTAAGCCGGGCGGGAGATCACCGCCGCCGGCTATGCTTTATGCTGCAGCCGGTGAAAACAGTAAAAAAATAAAAAACACACCAAAATTAAGCCACAGTTAGAGCGGGGCTAGGGGGACCCCCCGAGGCATGAGCGGGCCCTTCTGGGGGCTGTAGGGGCCCCCGCGCGGGAATGCGCGAAATGGCGGGAATTTGAAAAAAACCACCCGCTCCGGAGCTACAGGGGGAGCGGGACGAGGCGGGAGGCTCATGCCGGGCGGGAGGCTATTTGTCCGGGTAAGGGCCCGGCCACGAGCCGGTAAAAAATATGTCAAAAATAGAAAAAAATCCAAAACTTAAGCCTAATGCACTGTGGGCCCAGGCGGACCCGCGGGTGCCCTGCCGGCGGGCTGGGAGCACCCGCGGGTGGCAGAACCTGTAATAGAATCACCCCCGCTCCGGCTTGACTGACAGCGGGAGGAGGCGGGACTGTTAAGCCGGGCGGGAGAATACCGCCGCCGGCTATGCTTTATGCTGCAGCCGGTGAAAACAGGAAAAAAATAAAAAACACACCAAAATTAAGCCACAGTTAGAGCGGGGCTAGGGGGACCCCCCGAGGCATGAGCGGGCCCTTCTGGGGGCTGTAGGGGCCCCCGCGCGGGAATGCGCGAATTGGCGGGAATTTGAAAGAAACCTCCCGCTCCGGAGCTACAGGGGGAGCGGGACGAGGCGGGAGGCTCATGCCGGGCGGGAGGCTATTTGCCCGGGTAAGGGCCCGGCCACGAGCCGGTAAAAAAAATGTCAAAAATAGAAAAAAATCCAAAACTTAAGCCTAATGCACTGTGGGCCCAGGCGGACCCGCGGGTGCCCTGCCGGCGGGCTGGGAGCACCCGCGGGTGGCAGTACCTGTAATAGAATCACCCTCGCTCCAGCTTGACTGACAGCGGGAGGAGGCGGGACTGTTAAGCCGGGCGGGAGATCACCGCCGCCCGCTATGCTTTATGCTGCAGCCGGTGAAAACTGTAAAAAAAATAAAAACACACCAAAATTAAGCCACAGTTAGAGCGGGGCTAGGGGGACCCCCCGAGGCATGAGCGGGCCCTTCTGGGGGCTGTAGGGGTCCCCGCGCGGGAATGCGCGAAATGGCGGGAATTTGAAAAAAAACCTCCCGCTCCGGAGCTACAGGGGGAGCGGGACGAGGCGGGACGCTCATGCCGGGCGGGAGGCTATTTGCCCGGGTAAGGGCCCGGCCACGAGCCGGTAAAAAAAATGTCAAAAATAGAAAAAAATCCAAAACTTAAGCCTAATGCACTGTGGGCCCAGGCGGACCCGCGGGTGCCCTGCCGGCGGGCTGGGAGCACCCGCGGGTGGCAGTACCTGTAATAGAATCACCCTCGCTCCGGCTTGACTGACAGCGGGAGGAGGCGGGACTGTTAAGCCGGGCGGGAGATCACCGCCGGCTATGCTTTATGCTGCAGCCGGTGAAAACTGTAAAAAAAATAAAAACACACCAAAATTAAGCCACAGTTAGAGCGGGGCTAGGGGGACCCCCCCGAGGCATGAGCGGGCCCTTCTGGGGGCCGTAGGGGCCCCCGCGCGGGAATGCGCGAATTGGCGGGAATTTGAAAAAAAACCTCCCGCTCCGGAGCTACAGGGGGAGCGGGACGAGGCGGGAGGCTCATGCCGGGCGGGAGGCTATTTGCCCGGGAAAGGGCCCGGCCACGAGCCGGTAAAAAAAATGTCAAAAATAGAAAAAAATCCAAAACTTAAGCCTAATGCACTGTGGGCCCAGGCGGACCCGCGGGTGCCCTGCCGGCGGGCTGGGAGCACCCGTGGGTGGCAGTACCTGTAATAGAATCACCCCCGCTCCGGCTTGACTGACAGCGGGAGGAGGCGGGACTGTTAAGCCGGGCGGGAGAATAACGCCGCCGGCTATGCTTTATGCTGCAGCCGGTGAAAACAGTAAAAAAATAAAAAACACACCAAAATTAAGCCACAGTTAGAGCGGGGCTAGGGGGACCCCCCGAGGCATGAGCGGGCCCTTCTGGGGGCTGTAGGGGCCCCCGCGCGGGAATGCGCGAAATGGCGGGAATTTGAAAAAAACCTCCCGCTCCGGAGCTACAGGGGGAGCGGGACGAGGCGGGAGGCTCATGCCGGGCGGGAGGCTATTTGCCCGGGTAAGGGCCCGGCCAGGAGCCGGTAAAAAAAAATGTCAAAAATAGAAAAAAATCCAAAACTTAAGCCTAATGCACAGTGGGCCCAGGCGGACCCGCGGGTGCCCTGCCGGCGGGCTGGGAGCACCCGCGGGCGGCAGGGAATGTAAGAGAATCACCCTCGCTCCGGCTTGACTGACAGCGGGAGGAGGCGGGACTGTTAAGCCGGGCGGGAGAATACCGCCGCCGGCTATGCTTTATGCTGCAGCCGGTGAAAACAGGAAAAAAATAAAAAACACACCAAAATTAAGCCACAGTTAGAGCGGGGCTAGGGGGACCCCCCGAGGCATGAGCGGGCCCTTCTGGGGGCTGTAGGGGCCCCCGCGCGGGAATGCGCGAAATGGCGGGAATTTGAAAAAAACCTCCCGCTCCGGAGCTACAGGGGGAGCGGGACGAGGCGGGAGGCTCATGCGGGGCGGGAGGCTATTTGCCCGGGTAAGGGCCCGGCCACGAGCCGGTAAAAAAAAATGTCAAAAATAGAAAAAAATCCAAAACTTAAGCCTAATGCACTGTGGGCCCAGGCGGACCCGCGGGTGCCCTGCCGGCGGGCTGGGAGCACCCGCGGGTGGCAGTACCTGTAATAGTATCACCCCCGCTCCGGCTTGACTGACAGCGGGAGGAGGCGGGACTGTTAAGCCGGGCGGGAGAATACCGCCGCCGGCTATGCTTTATGCTGCAGCCGGTGAAAACAGTAAAAAAATAAAAAACACACCAAAATTAAGCCACAGTTAGAGCGGGGCTAGGGGGACCCCCCGAGGCATGAGCGGGCCCTTCTGGGGGCTGTAGGGGCCCCCGCGCGGGAATGCGCGAAATGGCGGGAATTTGAAAAAACCCTCCCGCTCCGGAGCTACAGGGGGAGACGGACGAGGCGGGAGGCTCATGCCGGGCGGGAGGCTATTTGCCCGGGTAAGGGCCCGGCCAGGAGCCGGTAAAAAAAATGTCAAAAAAGGAAAAAAATCCAAAACTTAAGCCTAATGCACTGTGGGCCAAGGCGGACCCGCGGGTGCCCTGCCGGCGGGCTGGGAGCACCCGCGAGCGGCAGGAAATGTAAGAGAATCACCCTCGCTCCGGCTTGACTGACAGCGGGAGGAGGCGGGACTGTTAAGCGGGGCGGGAGAATACCGCCGCCGGCTATGCTTTATGCTGCAGCCGGTGAAAACAGGAAAAAAATAAAAAACACACCAAAATTAAGCCACAGTTAGAGCGGGGCTAGGGGGACCCCCCGAGGCATGAGCGGGCCCTTCTGGGGGCTGTAGGGGCCCCCGCGCGGGAATGCGCGAATTGGCGGGAATTTGAAAAAAACCTCCCGCTCCGGAGCTACAGGGGGAGCGGGACGAGGCGGGAGGCTCATGCCGGGCGGGAGGCTATTTGCCCGGGTAAGGGCCCGGCCACGAGCCGGTAAAAAAAATGTCAAAAATAGAAAAAAATCCAAAACTTAAGCCTAATGCACTGTGGGCCCAGGCGGACCCGCGGGTGCCCTGCCGGCGGGCTGGGAGCACCCGCGGGTGGCAGTACCTGTAATAGAATCACCCCCGCTCCGGCTTGACTGACAGCGGGAGGAGGCGGGACTGTTAAGCCGGGCGGGAGAATACCGCCGCCGGCTATGCTTTATGCTGCAGCCGGTGAAAACTGTAAAAAAAATAAAAACACACCAAAATTAAACCACAGTTAGAGCGGGGCTAGGGGGACCCCCCGAGGCATGAGCGGGCCCTTCTGGGGGCTGTAGGGGCCCCCGCGCGGGAATGCGCGAAATGGCGGGAATTTGAAAAAAACCTCCCGCTCCGGAGCTACAGGGGGAGCGGGACGAGGCGGGAGGCTCATGCCGGGCGGGAGGCTATTTGCCCGGGTAAGGGCCCGGCCACGAGCCGGTAAAAAAAATGTCAAAAATAGAAAAAAATCCAAAACTTAAGCCTAATGCACTGTGGGCCCAGGCGGACCCGCGGGTGCCCTGCCGGCGGGCTGGGAGCACCCGCGGGTGGCAGTACCTGTAATAGAATCACCCCCGCTCCGGCTTGACTGACAGCGGGAGGAGGCGGGACTGTTAAGCCGGGCGGGAGAATACCGCCGCCGGCTATGCTTTATGCTGCAGCCGGTGAAAACAGTAAAAAAATAAAAAACACACCAAAATTAAGCCACAGTTAGAGCGGGGCTAGGGGGACCCCCCGAGGCATGAGCGGGCCCTTCTGGGGGCTGTAGGGGCCCCCGCGCGGGAATGCGCGAAATGGCGGGAATTTGAAAAAAACCACCCGCTCCGGAGCTACAGGGGGAGCGGGACGAGGCGGGAGGCTCATGCCGGGCGGGAGGCTATTTGCCCGGGTAAGGGCCCGGCCACGAGCCGGTAAAAAATATGTCAAAAATAGAAAAAAATCCAAAACTTAAGCCTAATGCACTGTGGGCCCAGGCGGACCCGCGGGTGCCCTGCCGGCGGGCTGGGAGCACCCGCGGGCGGCAGGAAATGTAAGAGAATCACCCTCGCTCCGGCTTGATTGACAGCGGGAGGAGGCGGGACTGTTAAGCCGGGCGGGAGAATACCGCCGCCGGCTATGCTTTATGCTGCAGCCGGTGAAAACAGTAAAAAAATAAAAAACACACCAAAATTAAGCCACAGTTAGAGCGGGGCTAGGGGGACCCCCCGAGGCATGAGCGGGCCCTTCTGGGGGCTGTAGGGGCCCCCGCGCGGGAATGCGCGAAATGGCGGGAATTTGAAAAAACCCTCCCGCTCCGGAGCTACAGGGGGAGCGGGACGAGGCGGGAGGCTCATGCCGGGCGGGAGGCTATTTGCCCGGGAAAGGGCCCGGCCACGAGCCGGTAAAAAATATGTCAAAAATAGAAAAAAATCCAAAACTTAAGCCTAATGCACTGTGGGCCCAGGCGGACCCGCGGGTGCCCTGCCGGCGGGCTGGGAGCACCCGCGGGTGGCAGTACCTGTAATAGAATCACCCCCGCTCCGGCTTGACTGACAGCGGCAGGAGGCGGGACTGTTAAGCCGGTCGGGAGAATACCGCCGCCGGCTATGCTTTATGCTGCAGCCGGTGAAAACAGGAAAAAAATAAAAAACACACCAAAATTAAGCCACAGTTAGAGCGGGGCTAGGGGGACCCCCCGAGGCATGAGCGGGCCCTTCTGGGGGCTGTAGGGGCCCCCGCGCGGGAATGCGCGAATTGGCGGGAATTTGAAAAACACCTCCCGCTCCGGAGCTACAGGGGGAGCGGGACGAGGCGGGAGGCTCATGCCGGGCGGGAGGCTATTTGCCCGGGTAAGGGCCCGGCCACGAGCCGGTAAAAAAAATGTCAAAAATAGAAAAAAATCCAAAACTTAAGCCTAATGCACTGTGGGCCCAGGCGGACCCGCGGGTGCCCTGCCGGCGGGCTGGGAGCACCCGCGGGCGGCAGGAAATGTAAGAGAATCACCCTCGCTCCGGCTTGATTGACAGCGGGAGGAGGCGGGACTGTTAAGCCGGGCGGGAGAATACCGCCGCCGGCTATGCTTTATGCTGCAGCCGGTGAAAACAGTAAAAAAATAAAAAACACACCAAAATTAAGCCACAGTTAGAGCGGGGCTAGGGGGACCCCCCGAGGCATGAGCGGGCCCTTCTGGGGGCTGTAGGGGCCCCCGCGCGGGAATGCGCGAAATGGCGGGAATTTGAAAAAACCCTCCCGCTCCGGAGCTACAGGGGGAGCGGGACGAGGCGGGAGGCTCATGCCGGGCGGGAGGCTATTTGCCCGGGAAAGGGCCCGGCCACGAGCCGGTAAAAAATATGTCAAAAATAGAAAAAAATCCAAAACTTAAGCCTAATGCACTGTGGGCCCAGGCGGACCCGCGGGTGCCCTGCCGGCGGGCTGGGAGCACCCGCGGGTGGCAGTACCTGTAATAGAATCACCCCCGCTCCGGCTTGACTGACAGCGGGAGGAGGCGGGACTGTTAAGCCGGGCGGGAGAATACCGCCGCCGGCTATGCTTTATGCTGCAGCCGGTGAAAACAGTAAAAAAATAAAAAACACACCAAAATTAAGCCACAGTTAGAGCGGGGCTAGGGGGACCCCCCGAGGCATGAGCGGGCCCTTCTGGGGGCTGTAGGGGCCCCCGCGCGGGAATGCGCGAATTGGCGGGAATTTTAAAAAAACCTCCCGCTCCGGAGCTACAGGGGGAGCGGGACGAGGCGGGAGGCTATTTGCCCGGTAAGGGCCCGGCCACGAGCCGGTAAAAAAAATGTCAAAAATAGAAAAAAATCCAAAACTTAAGCCTAATGCACTGTGGGCCCAGGCGGACCCGCGGGTGCCCTGCCGGCGGGCTGGGAGCACCCGCGGGTGGCAGTACCTGTAATAGAATCACCCCCGCTCCGGCTTGACTGACAGCGGGAGGAGGCGGGACTGTTAAGCCGGGCGGGAGAATACCGCCGCCGGCTATGCTTTATGCTGCAGCCGGTGAAAACAGTAAAAAAATAAAAAACACACCAAAATTAAGCCACAGTTAGAGCGGGGCTAGGGGGACCCCCCGAGGCATGAGCGGGCCCTTCTGGGGGCTGTAGGGGCCCCCGCGCGGGAATGCGCGAAATGGCGGGAATTTGAAAAAACCCTCCCGCTCCGGAGCTACAGGGGGAGCGGGACGAGGCGGGAGGCTCATGCCGGGCGGGAGGCTATTTGCCCGGGTAAGGGCCCGGCCACGAGCCGGTAAAAAAAATGTCAAAAATAGAAAAAAATCCAAAACTTAAGCCTAATGCACTGTGGGCCCAGGCGGACCCGCGGGTGCCCTGCCGGCGGGCTGGGAGCACCCGCGGGCGGCAGGAAATGTAAGAGAATCACCCTCGCTCCGGCTTGACTGACAGCGGGAGGAGGCGGGACTGTTAAGCCGGGCGGGAGAATACCGCCGCCGGCTATGCTTTATGCTGCAGCCGGTGAAAACAGTAAAAAAATAAAAAACACACCAAAATTAAGCCACAGTTAGAGCGGGGCTAGGGGGACCCCCCGAGGCATGAGCGGGCCCTTCTGGGGGCCGTAGGGGCCCCCGCGCGGGAATGCGCGAAATGGCGGGAATTTGAAAAAAACCTCCCGCTCCGGAGCTACAGGGGGAGCGGGACGAGGCGGGAGGCTCATGCCGGGCGGGAGGCTATTTGCCCGGGTAAGGGCCCGGCCACGAGCCGGTAAAAAAAAATGTCAAAAATAGAGAAAAATCCAAAACTTAAGCCTAATGCACTGTGGGCCCAGGCGGACCCGTGGGTGCCCTGCCGGCGGGCTGGGAGCACCCGCGGGTGGCAGTACCTGTAATAGAATCACCCTCGCTCCGGCTTGACTGACAGCGGGAGGAGGCGGGACTGTTAAGCCGGGCGGGAGATCACCGCCGCCGGCTATGCTTAATGGAGGACCCGGTGAAAACTGTAAAAAAATAAAAAAACACACCAAAATTAAGCCAAAGTTAGAGCGGGGCTAGGGGGACCCCCCGAGGCATGAGCGGGCCCTTCTGGGGGCCGTAGGGGCCCCCGCGCGGGAATGCGCGAAATGGCGGGAATTTGAAAAAAACCTCCCGCTCCGGAGCTACAGGGGGAGCGAGACGAGGCGGGAGGCTGATGCCGGGCGGGAGGCTATTTGCCCGGGTAAGGGCCCGGCCACGAGCCGGTAAAAAAAATGTCAAAAATAGAAAAAAAATCCAAAACTTAAGCCTAATGCACTGTGGGCCCAGGCGGACCCGCGGGTGCCCTGCCGGCGGGCTGGGAGCACCCGCGGGCGGCAGGAAATGTAAGAGAATCACCCTCGCTCCGGCTTGACTGACAGCGGGAGGAGGCGGGACTGTTAAGCCGGGCGGGAGAATACCGCCGCCGGCTATGCTTTATGCTGCAGCCGGTGAAAACAGGAAAAAAATAAAAAACACACCAAAATTAAGCCACAGTTAGAGCGGGGCTAGGGGGACCCCCCGAGGCATGAGCGGGCCCTTCTGGGGGCTGTAGGGGCCCCCCGCGCGGGAA
>JAQIHN010000758.1:0-7500 GCA_027917425.1 Gastrophryne carolinensis
CCCTAACATCAACCTTGTAAAACTTTGAAAAGGTATGAACAGAAGACCAAATAGCAGCCTTGCAAACTTGTTCAACAAAAGCCTGGTGCTGAAAAGCCCAAGAGGCACCAATAGCACGAGTGGAATGAGCCGTAAGGATTCTTCCCCTTAGCAGAGTAGGCCTGAATCACAGCCTGACAAATCCACTTGCTTATAGTAGACTTGGCAGGAGCCAAACCCTTCCTAGGACCAGAAGGGACCACAAAAAGAGCATCAGTTCTCCTGAAAGGTGCAGTAGCCACCAGATAGTACTTCAGACACCTAACCACATCCAAAGAGTGCAAAACCCTCTCCTTAGCATTGCTAGGATTAGGGCACAAAGAAGGAAGAACAATATCCTGATTCAAATGAAAGGCAGACACTACCTTAGGCAGAAAATCAGGTTTGAAACGAAACATCACCTTGTCCTGGTGCCTCTCATAGTAGGGGGGCTGAATGGACAGCGCCGCCAACTCAGACACACGCCTGACAGAAGTGATAGCCACCAGAAACACAACCTTGAGCGTAAGAATGGCCAAGGCAGCATCCTGCACAGGTTCAAAAGGAGCACCCTGCAAGGCTGACAGAACCAAGTTCAAATCCCAAACAGGCACCATAGGTTTACGTGGGGGACGCACTTGAGTGACCCCCTGGAAAAAAATCCTGATCAGAGGGTGCTGAGCAAAGGACTTCTGGAAAAAAATAGCCAGGGCAGAAACCTGACCCTTCAGAGTACTGAGTTGGAGCCCCATCTCCAACCCATGCTGGAGGAACTCCAGAATCCTGGGAATAGAGAAGACACGACAGGGAAGAGACTTAGACTCACACCAGTCAATGTAGGCATGCCAAACCCTGTAATAAATGGAAGAGGAAGACTTCTTCCTAGCTTTAATCAAAGTATCCACAACTGAGGAAGACAGCCCCTTCTCCATCAAGATGGAGGTTTCAGCAGCCAAGCCGTCAAAGCCAGAGTTTGTAAATTGGGATGGCGTAGTGAGCCCTGAGTGATCAGATCTGGCACCAAGGGCAGAGCGTACGGATCTACTGCCAGCTGTACCACGTCTGCGAACCACACTCTTCTTGGCCACCTGCTGGCACCCCTTCCAGAGCAATCTTGCCATTTGAGCAGAGACATCACGCCAGCCAGCACCTTGGTGAACACCCTGGGAGCTGAAGTGAGGCCGAAGGGCAAGGCCACAAATTGGTAGTGTTGATCCATCAGAGCGAACCTGAGGAACCTTTGATGACCTGGGAACACAGGAATATGAAGGTAAGCATCTTTGATGTCCACAGAAGTCATGAAATCCCCTTGGCGCAGGGAACTGATGGCAGAGCGCAGAGTCTCCATGCGAAAGCGCCTGCCCCTGACAAACTTGTTGAGAATCTTTAAGTCCAGGATGGGTCTGACAAAACCATCCTTTTTGGGTACTGTGAATAGGTTGGAATAAAAGCCTGTGCCTTTTTCTCTTAAATGGACCTGGCAGATGACCCCCCAGCTCCAGGAGGCCTTGCACTGCTTGCACTAGCTCCTGAGCTGACACAGGGCCCTGAGGAATCCGGAATCTGATGAACTTGTAACCGGATGACACTACCTCCTGAATCCACCAGTCTGAGACATGAAGCCTCCAGACGTGAGCGAAGTGCTGCAGCCGTCCCCCCACCCGGATGGGTGAGGGCGCCCCATCATGCCTGAGGGGGCTTGAGAGAGGATTTAGCTTTGGGACCCCAGGAGGAGCCAGGACGTCCACGTCCTCTGCCTCTATCCCAGAAATCTCCCCGGGACCCAGGGAAAGACAACCCCCTTCCCTGTCTTGCACCACGGTAAGGGGAGGAGAAGGAACCCTGACCCCGAAAGGGCCGAGGTTGCCACCTGCGCTGGGGTAACATACCTCCCTTAGCAAAAAGGTCCAGGCGGTCTCCAAACAGACGCAGTCCTTTAAAGGGAAACCCAGTGAGGGCCTTCTTGGCAGCGTTTTCAGCAGCCCACTGGCGCAGCCAAACCGAGCGGCGTATAGCCACCACGAGGGCAGAAGTTCTGGCACACATTCTGATGGTGTCATCCAATGCTGATAGGACAAAATTTACAAAAACGTCACAACTGGAGAGTGCATTAAACACCTCACAAGGCAAATCATCAGGGGCACTATCAAGCATATTTCTGATAAGGGTTCTAGTGGCCACAGCAGTAATGGCAGAGGCACAGACCGGGCGCAGCACCGTCCCCGAACATGCAAAGGCGTGGGATGCCAGCTGATCAATACGCCGGTCTTCGGCATCCCGCAGGGTAGTAGAATCAGGGGAATGCATGACAGAGGTGTTAGATAGTCCTAGGATCCACCTCGGGGGGGGGGGGATGACCAACATTTAACTACCTCAGCAGGAAAGGGATACTTCCTATCCCAACTCTTTGGAACCCCGGGAAGTTAACTGGGGCGCTCCCATTCCTTGAGCACAAGGTTATGGAAATGTGCCTGCTCTGGAAATTCCAAACGCGATCTTGCTGTATGGAAAAATACCGTTTTGTGAGTACTCACCTTTAAAACGGAGGGCGAACTTCTGCAGAGATGAATATGCAAAAAAGAAAGCCCCTCCCGGTCCATATATACCTGGGACCTCCCACCAAATTCCCAGTGTAAAAAAGCAGTAAGGGGACCAGGAAGAACCAATTATAACCTAACAATCAAAACCAATGGTTCACCATATAAAAGCCCCAGAATACCAGAAAAAATGGGTGGGGCGAAGTGGAGTGTATGGCACACTCACAATACCCGTTTTAAAGGTGAGTACTCTCAAAACGGTATTATTCTAAGTGTGCCATACACTCCACTTCGATCTTCATGACATGTGGGACATCCAATAGCAGTGTCCGTCAGGGGTGGGAACCAGAAACAGTAAAAAGTATGGAAAAAGTATGAACGGAAGACCTTACAAACTTGTTCAACAGAAGCCTGGTGCTGAAAAGCCCAGGACGCACCAACCGCACGAGTAGAGTGCACAGTGACCCAAAAAGGAGGAGTCCTCCCCTTAGCAGAATAGGCCCCAACAATGGCCTCACAAATCCATTTGCTAATCATAGACTTAGCAGCTGCCAAACCTTTCCTGGGCCCGCAGGGCACCACGAAAAAGGCATCCGTCTGGCGGAAGGAAGAAGTAGTCACCAAATAGTACTTAACAAAGCGAACCACATCCAAATTGTGCAAAACCCTCTCCTTGTCATTGCTAGGCTTAGGACACAAGGAAGGGAGAACAATATTCTGATTGAGGTGGAAAGCAGACACCACCTTAGGAAGGAAATCTGGCTTAAAGCGAAAAACCACCTTATCCTGGTGTCTCTCAAAGTAAGGGGCCTGAATCGACAGAGCCGCCAACTCAGAGACACGTCGAACAGAGGTAATAGCCACCAAGAAAGCAACCTTCTGAGTGAGAACCGAAAGAGCAATATCCTATAGAGGCTCAAAAGGAGGACCCTGCAGAGCCGAAAGAACCAAATTCAAATCCCAAACAGGAACTACAGCCTTCCGAGGGGGCCGCACATGCGCGACCCCTTGGAAAAAGGTCTTAACCAGCGGGTGTACGGCAAAAGACCTCTGGAAGAAAACCGACAGAGCAGAAACCTGTCCTTTCAAGGCACTAAGCTGGAACCCAAAATCCTGGGTATCGAAAACACCCTGCAAGGCAAGGCCCTAGCCTCACACCAATCAATATAGGACCTCCAAGTCCTATAGTAAATGCCAGAAGAGGACCGCTTCCTAGCCCTAATCAAGGTCTGAACAACAGCCTCAGACAAACCTTCATCTTTCAAGATGAAGGTTTCAGCAGCCAAGCCGTCAAAGCCAGCGTTTGTAAATTGGGGTAAAGTAGATGACCCTGAGATAGCAGATCCCGCAACAAGGGAAGCCGGTACTGATCTACGGCCATCCTTACGCCGTCTGTGTACCAAACCTTTCTTGGCCACCTTGCAGCCACCAGAATCGCTGGTGCCCCTTCTAGAACCAGTTTGCGAACTACCTTGCCCAGAAGGGAGACGGGTGGAAACAGGTACAGAAAACCCAAGTCCTTCCAAGCCAGTGACAAGGCATCCACTGCCAGAGACAGAGGATCCTGAGAAAGAGACACAAAGGCCGGAAGTTTGTGATTGTGCCTCGAGGCAAAGAGATCCACCTCTGGAGTCCCCCACTTGCGGCAAAGATCCAGAAAAACCTCGGGGTTGAGAGACCACTCTCCTTGGCGAGAGGATCCCCTGCTCAGGGAATCCGCCTCCGTGTTCTCCACTCCCGGAATGTAGACTGCCGAAATGCAAGGAACATTGCTCTCTGCCCAGTGCAGGATCAGAGAGACTTCCCTGAGGGCACTCCTGCTGCGAGTCCCTCCCTGGTGTTTGATGTAAGCTACCGCCGTTCGGTTGTCCGAACGAACCTGAACTGGCAGACCCCGTAAATGTGAGGTCAGCCGAGCCAGAACCAGCTGGATGGCTCTGAGCTCCAAGACATTGATGAGGGTGTGAGCCTCCTGAGGACCCCACACCCCGCTGAACTGATAACTTTTCCAATAACCTCCCCAGCCCGACAGGCTGGCATCCGTGGTAACAGTCTCCCAACAAGGGACTAGAAAGGATCTGCCCTTCAACAGATTGGTCGATTCCAGCCACCACCAAAGGGACTGTCGAACCCTGGGAGACATCCTGAAAGGTTGATCCAATGACTGCGGACACCTGTCCCAATGCGTCAATAGGTGAAGTTGAAGAGATCTCATGTGAAACTGTGCAAACGATACCGCCTCAAAGGAGGATACCATCAAGCCCACCAGTTTCATCCCCTGTCGGATAGAGGGACAAGGATTGGCCAGAAGAAGGCGGATCAGACCCTGAATCCCCTGCACCTTGGTCTGGGGCAGAAACACTCTGGCCCGAATGGTATCCAGATTCATGCCCAGAAATGAAATCACACGAGACGGGGAGAGAGAAGACTTGGTGCGGTTGATCACCCACCCGAACCTCTCCAAGGTCGACACCACCTGGTGAGTGTCCAGCTCCGCCTGGCGGAGGGAAGAAGCTGAGATCAACAGGTCGTTGAGATAAGGCACAATGCGAATGCCCTGCGCTCTGAGCAGAGCCATTATTCCCGCCAAGACCTTGGTGAAGACCCTCGGCGCCGAGGTCAGACCGAAGGGAAGAGCTACAAACTGATAATGTTGATCCTCCACCGCAAACCGGAGAAATCTCTGATGTGCCTGAAAGATCGGAACATGCAGATACGCATCCTTGATGTCTATGGATGTCATCAAATCCCCTTGGCGAAGGGAATTGATAGCCGAGCGCAGAGTCTCCATGCGGAACTTTTTGGCTCTGATAAACCTGTTGAGAACCTTGAGATCTAGGGGTCTCACCGAACCCTCCCTTTTGGGAACCGTGAAAAGGTTGGAGTAGTAACCCCTGCCTCTTTCCGACAGAGGCACCGGGCATATAACCCCCATGTCCAGAAGGTTTTTTACTGCTAACAGGAGCCCCTGTGCAGCCTGAGGGTCCGAGAGCACCCGAGACCTTAGGAATCTTGGGGGGGGGGGCAGTACTCGAACTCCAGTTTGTACCCGGAGGAGACCACTTCCAAGATCCAATTGTCTGTGACCTTCCGGGCCCAGACCTGGAAGAAGAGCCGCAGCCGTCCCCCCACCCTTGCGGGTGAGGGCGCCCCTTCATTGCTGAGCCGGTTTAACGGCAGGCTTGGGCTTGGAACCCCAGGCAGCCGCGGGACGTGCCCGACCTCTGCCTCTGTTCCAGGACGAGCCCTGACACCCGAGTAAGCCAAACCCCTAGCCGCTCTGCCCCTCGAAAGGAAGGAGTGAACGAGCCAGCCCCCCGAAAGGGGCGGCGCTGTTTCCTCCGCTGAGGTAACTTACCTCCTTTAGCAACAGCATCCAATTTATCTCCAAACAACCGTGATCCCAAGAAGGGAAGAGCTGTGAGCGACTTCTTGGCCCCAACGTCCGCTGTCCACTGGCGGAGCCAGACCAATCTGCGCATAGCCACCAGTAAGGCTGAAGTCCTACTACACACGACAATAGAATCCTCCATCACAGCCATGACAAAATCCATGAACAATTCGTATCTCTTAACCCTTTAAATGCCAGCGACGCCCTTGGGGGCGGGGCTAATGACGTCATCCCGGCCCCGATCTCCGGCTTCAGCCTTCTCAGCTGTCAGATGCCAGTGATCGGTGCCGGGGAAGGAGGTGGCAGGAGATCCTCTGATCTCATGCCTCCCCCTTCTCTGGATGCCGATCACCGGCATCTGTCATCAGAGCGGCGAGGGACAAGAGCTTACAATCGGCGGTAAGTACAGTAAAAAACATTTTTTTTTTAAAATAAAATACTTTTATTACTTGTGTGGTGTTTTTTTTTTTTTTTCACAGTTAACTCTTTGTGAGCTAGTAAGGGGTCCATGAGACCAGCTCACAAGGCTCTGGGTCTGGCAAGTCACCTGCGGCTAGTGAGTGACTTGCCATTAACACCCAGCCTCTCATTACCTGCGTCCCCAACGGCCGGGGGGGGGGGGGTGCAGAAGGGTCCGGGCCACTTAGTGGCTATGTGGGCTAGTAGCCTGCAGGGCCAGGGGCCACCAACGCTGGCCCCTGTGCCCTGTTCTACAAGCCCCCATAGCTGGCCCGGGTCGGTAATGCTGGGTAGGGGGGACCCTATGTCATTTTTTGGGGGGATTTTTAAGGGTTTTTAACCGTTAAAATTCCCCAAAAAATGGGGTCCCCCCCCCCCATGTCATTTTTTTTTTAATTAACCCTTCTGTGTTCTGTCATCCAGCAGCTATAAAAGGCTTCTAGCAAGTGGGCAGAAGCCAGTGATCGCCGAGGGACAGAGTGCTCCAGTATGGTTGGGAGGTAAGTATTAAAAAAAATAAATAATAATAAAATATTTTTTCTCTGTGTGGTGTGTTTTTTTACATTTAACCCCTTGTGAACTGGTAAGGGGTCCATGAGACCCCTATACCAGTTCTCAAGGCTGGGGGGATGGCAAGTCACCTGCGCTAGCCGGTGACTTGCCATTAACCCCCGGCACCCCCATTACCTGCCTCCCCAAAGGCCGGGGGGGGGTCAGAAGAGCCCATGGCCATGGGCTATGCGGGCTTGTAGCCTGCAGGGCCAGGGGCCACAAAAGCTGGCCCCTGCGCCCTGTTCCTACAAGCCCTGCATAGCTGGTCCCGGGCTGGTTACTTTGGGTAAGGGGGGCCCCATGTAATTTTTTTTCTCGATTTAACCCTTTGTAGTGTGGATGGTAGTTGTATTTTATTTGTAAATGTTAAAAATTACTTGTTTCAGTTAGGGGGGTCTCCTGGGCAGGAACAGGGGGCTACCGATAAATATGTGGTACCGTTCTAATCGGTAGAAATGGGGCTTTCACGTGCAATATGGTTTTCCCTAATAAAATACATTTTTTATTTAAAATAAAGGAGGCAATTTTCTAAAAAAATATATA
>JAQIHN010000758.1:12500-27089 GCA_027917425.1 Gastrophryne carolinensis
AACCAGTCTAGAAGACACATCAGGCTGAGAATCCCCACTTGTATGCAACTCAGCAGGAGTGAGATTTATGCTTGGGGGAGTAGGTGAAGTGAAACGAGGTGCAGCCACTGGCAGGCCAGATTGCAATGCAAGCACCTGCTCAGCACAGGGTACACAGACCCGCGCCTTGTCAGCGTCAGCATGCACGTCAGCTGCCCACACGCTACACACAGCCGGTCTTGTCCCAAAGGGACCCCAGTAACATTATCCTGGGATGCCTCCATATGGTGATTATAGCAGCGCTATACGCCGATAGGGAATGACGCTATATAGCAACCCTGGATGCCCCAATAACCCGCTAGGGACATGGGAGTATAATTTGCACAAGGCCTACAAGTAATATACTAAAAACAGGGCAGGGAGAAGCCAAGAAGGGTTTGTCCCGCCTGAAAGACATAAGCAGACAAGACCTTAAGTACATCGTAACAAAAGTGAAACAGATAAGGCCGCCCGTGAGGGCACTTACGGACCACGGTAGGTAGGAGTCCGTCGCACATAGGCCAACCAAGTCAGAAAAGATGGCGTCGGTATACCTCGAGGGGCGGGCCAGTAACAGTGATGACGCGGAAGGCGCCAAAGACGGGCCCTGCCCCCCCCCCCCGAAGAGCGCGAAGCCATAAGGCCAACAGCCAATGATGGCGCACTAGCAGCTGAGGTAATGCCGCCGCCAAGCGCGGAACCAAGTCAGCGCGCGGCGGTAGTAAATTTAAAAGCAATACAGACAAGTCAGTGCGGCGGCTGACACAAGAATAAAGAAATGTGAAAAGTGAAAGCACAGACTGCATAACATACATATCTATACACATACACCCCTCCCCCCCTCTTTTCCCCCGAAGACTACAAGGAGGATGAGGGAGGACGGCGGCTACTGAAATAGGGCCCACCGATAGGCAGGGGCAATAGTGCGGGAGGGGCATCCCATAGAGGCTCACCATAAGCCTGAACCGCCTACCCTTTGGTGGGGGATTTTGGTGGAGCAGCGCTCCTAAGCACCAACGGCGGTGCTCCCTACCTTCACCCGACCAGCGCAGCCAAGGCTGGGAGTCATATTACTAGTGGAACGGGTGGGAATAGTCCTACAGGGCCGCAGATTAATAACCCCGCTCACCTGCGAGTAGAGAGCCAATTTCTCGTCCTTCGCAGCCAGACTGCAGAGAAATTCTGGGGATTTGTGGAGGTCCCTGGGTATTTGAGGGGCCGAGAGGAGCCTATTTTCGATGTCTCTGCAGTCCAGCGCCATCTGGCAGAGTATATCCCAACTGTAAGTATTAGATTTGGAGCAGGACATACTGTATACTAAGAATAGTATGAACAGAAGACCAAGTAGCGGCCTTGCAAACTTGTTCAACAGAAGCTTGGTGCTGAAAAGCCCAAGGGGCACCAATAGCACGAGTGGAATGAGCAGTAATTCTAAAGGGAGGTTCCTTCCCCTTAGCAGAATAGGCTTGAACCACCGCCTGACGGATACACTTGCTGATAGTGGATTTAGCCGGAGGCAAGCCCTTCCTAGGTCCAGAAGTGAGAACAAAAAGAGCATCAGATTTCCTGAAAGGCTCAGTAGCGACTAAATAAAACTACAGAGCCCTGACCACATCCAGAGAATGCAGTGTCCGCTCCTTGGAATTAGCAGGATTAGGACACAATGAAGGCAAGACAATGTCCTGATTGAGATGAAAAACAGACACAACCTTAGGCAAGAAATCCGGCTTAAAGTGGACCAACACCCATGGCTGATCGGCCCGGAAATCTATAAGATTCCCGGGCCGATCAGCCCCCCCCCCTGCGGGGCATCCGAAATCGGGATGCCCCGCTGTGTGAAACTCCCCAGGACGCCCACAAACCTTACCTTCTCCCCGTTCCAACGGCGCATGCGCGGGCCGCCCCTCGCGCTTCCCTCTAGCAGGGCGTGCACCCGTTTGTGAATGGCCGGCGCGGGCGCGCTCCCTGTTAGAAGGAAGCGCGAGTGGCGGCCCCCAGCGCGCTCAAAGCCGCTGTGGTTGTCCGTCGCTTGTCCGTCCATACCACAGCGCCTCTGAGCGCTCTGATTGGACGAGCGCTTGCGTAGGAGCGGGGTGAGGTGAGTTTTTTTGTGACGTTCTGGGGGGTTTCACACAGCGGGGTGCCCCGCAGAAGTAGACCAAAGCCCAGGATAGTGAAAATCCTGGGTGTTGGTCCATTTTAAGCTGAAACACCACCTTATCCTGATGCCTCTCAAAATAAGGAGGTTTGATGGAAAGCGCCGCCAGCTCAGAAACTCGCCTTACAGAAGTGATAGCCACCAAAAAGGCTACCTTAAGAGTCACAATGGGCAAAGCAGCCCCACGGATAGGCTTAAAGGGAGGACCCTGCAGAGCAGACAACACCAGATTCAAGTCCCAGACTGGCAGCATAGGCTTACGAGTTGGACGCACATGTGTAACACCCTGGAAAAAAAGTTTTAACCAACCGGTGGTTGGCAAGGGATCTTTGGAATAAAATTGCCAGAGCTGAAACATGGCCTTTGAGGGTACTTCGTTGAAGGCCAGAATCCAAACCATGTTGTAAAAATTCCAGAATCCTGGCAATGGAAAAAAACCTGACAGGGAAGAGACTTGGACTCACACCAGGCAATGTAAGCATGCCAGACCCTGTAATAGATAAAGGACAAGAACTTCTTCCTAGCCCGAATCATGGTATCCACAACAGAGGCAGGCAACCCCTTCTCTGTCAAGATGTAGGTTTCAGCAGCCAAGCCGTTAAAGCCAGCGTTTGTAAATTGGGATGGCACAGCCGTCCCTGAGTGAGAAGATCTAGATCCCTGGGCAAGACGTACTGGTCTACTGCCAACTGCACGACATCTGCGAACCACACCCTTCTTGACCAACTGGGTGCCACCAGGATGGCTGACACCCCCTCCTGGGTAATCTTGCGCATGACCCTGCCCAGTAGAGGGAACGGAGGGAACACATAGGGAAGCCGAAACTCCGTCCAAGGCATTGCCAGTGCATCCGTGGCGAAGGCCAGAGGATCCTGTGACAGGGAGACAAACCTGGGAAGTTTGTGATTCCTGCCCCCAGCACGGGGGCAGGAAGGTCCTGCCCACCAGAAGATTCCTTGAGTCCAGCCACCACGAAAGGCACTGCCTGGCCAGGGGAGACAGAGCTAATTCCTGATCCAGGGACACAGGGTCCCGATCCCAAACTGACAAGAAGTGCAACTGAAGAGGTCTCATGTGAAACTGAGCAAAGGGGACCGCCTCGAAGCAGGACACCATCAGGCCCACCAACTGCATCCCCAGATGGATTGAGGGATGGGGACACAAGAGCAGCTTCTGAAGCTGCCTGCATCTGAAGGCCCTCCACCTTCTGCTGAGAAAGGGACACCTTGACCTGAGAGGTATCCAGAGTCATGCCCAGAAAGGACCTCACCAAGGACGGGGACAGTGAAGACTTGGGAAAATTGATCACCCAGCCGAAGGACTCCAGAGATCACCACCTGGGTGTCCTGTTCGGCCTGATGAAAGGACTGAGCCACAATGAGGATGTCGTCCAGGTAGGGAAGGATGCGAATGCCCCGAGTTCGCAGCAGAGCCATCACTCCGGCCAGCACCTTGGTGAACACCCGAGGCGCCAAGGTGATACCGAATGGTAAGGCCACAAACTGGTAATGCTGATCCTCCAGCACGAACCTCAGAAATCTCTGATGACCTGGGAAGATAGGCACATGAAGATAAGCATTCTTGATGTCCCCGGTGGTCATGAAGTCGCCCGGGCGAAGGGTACCGACAGCAGAGCGTAGCGTCTCCATGCGAAAATGTTTGAATCTGACAAACTTGTTGAGGCCCTTCAAGTCCAGAATGGGCCTCAGAGAGCCGTCCTTTTTGGGGACCGTGAAGAGATTGGAATAGTACCCCTGACCCTGTTCCTGATGGGGCACCGGACAAATGACCCCTGGCTCCAGCAGGCATTGAACCGCCGAAAGTATCCGCTAAGCTGAGTTTAAAGACATCCGGGATCTGATGAATCTTGGGGGTGGCCAGGCTGCAAACTCTATATTGTAACCGGAGGACACCACCTCCTGAATGGGTGAGGGCGCCCCCTCATGCCTGGGGGGCCTTGGGAGGAGGTTTGGGCTTGGAAACCCAGGAGAGAACGGGACGTCCACGGGATCTGCCACACCCCCAAGACTCTCTGCGGCTACCTGCAAAGAGGGAGCCACGACCTCCTATGGAAGAACGAAGGGAGGGGAGGGAGACGGAGGTCCCCCGCAAAGGCCGGGGCTGCCTCCTACGCTGAGGCAGCCTGCCATTCTTGGCCAAAACATCAAGACACTCACCAAAGAGCAGCAACCCCGCAAAGGGGAGCCCATTGAGAGCCTTCTTAGCAGCAGCAGCAGCTGCCAACTGACGTAACCAAATAGAGCGGCGCACAGCCACCAAAAGTGCAGAGGTCCTACCACCCAGCCTCACAGCATCATCCATGGCAGTAAGGATAAATGCAACAAAATCAGAGCAAAGCAAGAGGGCTCTATAATCCTCCCTCCTCCTACCAGACATAGCGCCATCACAGAGACGCTTGAGCAGTTTCTTAAGGGCAATAGCAGTAATGGCAGCAGCACAGGCCGGGTGCAGTCCAGCCCCCACACAAGTAAAAGTATGGCAGGCCAGCTGATCCATGTGCTGGTCCTCGCTGTCCTTCAGAGTGTTAGTGTCAGGGGAAGAGATGGCCGAAGTATTAGACAGGCCTAGCACGGGAGCGTCCACCTCAGGGGGACAGGACCAACGCTTCACTACATCAGCAGGAAAGGGATAACTCTTATCCAATCCCTTGGGCACAGCGGCCAGCCTGTTAGGACGTTCCCACTCCCTAAGCACCATAGTAGTGCTTTCTCTTAGCCACCTCAGGGGGAGAAATGTGCAAGATTTCAAAAATTTGTGACAGCAGATTATCAGTGTCCTCAGGGTACCATGATTCCTCCCCGGACGCAGACCCAGGGTCACTAATGCAACCCTCCTGCTGGTCTCCAGAGGAGTCAGAGTCCTGGAACAGTTCCCCGTCCTCTAGGGAAAAAAGTCCACCAGTGGCATCAAACTCCTCATACTCCTCTGTGGAGCGTGAGGGAGTGGAAGTCAGGTGGCGCTTCTTGCTCGAGGCCTTCCTAGGAATAGGCCCAGCAAGCTGCTTCTCAATGTTGGCCACACGAAGATCAGTGCCAGATCAGACTGTGACCCCCTGCTAGCATCCCCGTCACAGGGAGCTAATTGCAGCAGTGGGGGGGGTAGGTGATGCCGAAGGGGGCGCAGAGCTGGGAAGCGATGCAGGCAAACCAAGCTGGAGCGCAAGGACATTTTGAGCGCACGGCATGCACACCGTGACATCATTACTGATAGGGGATACCCTGCACATGGAACACAGCCGGGATTGCCTCCGAGCACGCCATCCCCAGAAGCCTCCAAATAGTGATTAACACAGGCGCAATAGGCCAGCGCTGGGTAAAGGCTAATACAAAAGCCACCCGGGATGCCGTCCCACAGGATGCCCCCAGATAAGCAAAAATGGGTGGGGGGATGAGGGGGAGGAAGGAGTAGAGCCGGGAGAAACCACAACCCACTGGTATCCCGCCTGAAAGACATAAGTAAAAACGACACGAGCATGAGCAATAAAAAAAACCCCAAGGGGGACTCACGGACCAAGGGCACCGCAGGGTCACCAAGGCACAGACCGCAGGATTAAGCGACACACCGGAGGAAACAGCGCTGCAGCCCAGAATGGAGAAATCCAGTCGCGATGCTAATCCAAAATGGCGCCGGCAGAGGGGAGGGCCGCGGGGGGACGACGCAATACGCGTCATCCCCGGGCCCCGCCCCCCCCCCCAAAGAGCGCGAAAACGGCACCCACCTGACCCCGCCGGCGCCATGACAAAGCAAAAACGCCACAGGTTATAGCGCCCACAGCCACGGAACGCAGTACAAAGCGGCGCGCTGGGCAATAAACACCAATAAACACACACCAAAACACCACAACAAACACCACTCGCAGCTACCACCCGCCCCCCCCCCCCCCCCCCCCGAACAAAGTCAGGGAGGGGGAGGGGGGAGAGAGAGACGAGAAGGCATCGGCGAGCATCCAGGCCAGGAGGGGGGGGGGACCCCTGAAGGAAAAGGGACACAGTCCCCAAAAAACACTCACCCCCTCAGAAGCCAGGACAGGAACTCCGCATTCTTAGTAGGCTCACCATAAAGCCTATGGCCGGCTACCCTTTGTGGAACAGGGTCTGCGGCTTGGAGCAGCGCTCCTGGAGCACTTGACCCTAGTGCTCTTCTACCCTCACCCGATCTGTCAGCCAAGGCTGGGAGGCAGAGAGGGTCCAGAAATGGGTGGAAATAGACTTGCAGGGCCGCAGGCTTGGTTGCCCCGCTCACCTGCGCAAGAGAGAGAGCCATCTTCTAACTTCGCAGTTTCACTGCAGAGGAAACCCTGGGAACTCTATGGTTAATCCCATTTTTATAGGGGGCCGGGAGATGCCACAGCTTTCTGCAGTACCACTGCGCCACCTTGTGTTGGAATAACCCAACTGTTATGAATACCAAAGCAGGCCGTGCCATGCATTAAAGAAAAGAGGTGCAACAGATCTCCTCTCTCCTCATCGCATCTCCAGCAATTTGGGGGGACATCTGGGAACCATCTGTTTAGGTCCATAGGAACTCTGTACCACCTGGGAAGTAGCTTATACCCGCATTCCTGAAGACGGGTACATATCCAGGATTTGTGTGGTAGCACCAAAATCTTTTGGCGTTGCTCGGGTGTCCAGGTTAAGTTTGAGTCTCTTTCCCACTTTCCTAGAAATGGCGGGGCTTCTATGTCTGGTGGGGCCACCAGCAGTTTGTAGATCCTCGAGAGAGCGTGTCTCTACCGTCTCTTTGCTTTGACACATTTCCTCGAAGACCGTGAGTGCCTGCCTGCCCCCCCCTGTACTCCTGTAGGGTAGCCAGGAAGTGTCCCAGTTGCATAGACTGCCAGGAGGACAACCTGGGTGTCCCAGCTCTCTGAGCCAGTTCGTCCAAGTCTGTCCAGCTACCCCCTGAAGCGAAGTGGCCAGTTCTGAAGACATTTGCTTCAATCCAGGCTCTTGCTTGATGGCCCCCACACCCTGGGGGGAAGCGCGGGTTTCCCAGGACTTGGTACATGGGGGAGGGGGATGGGGAGATCCCCTGACACTGAAGCATGGCCATACATATCCTGAGAGTGGGACCAACAGTAGGATGCTGTCTCCCCATTTTGTCCTCCTATTTCGTCAACCAGGGCCCCCCTTAAGTGTGATTTCTAGGAAGCTCTGCTCTAGTCCAACCCACTGTTTGTTTTGGCCATGAACACACCAGTCGACCACCCAACAGAGATGTGTCGTGGAGTGGTATAGTATAGGATCTGGAACTCCAACACCTCCCTGCTCTTTCACTCTGGTCAGGGTTTCCCTCTTCAGTCTCGGCTTTTTCCCTGCCCAAATGAAGTTAATGGAAGATCGAGCGGACCTTTTGGACATATGAGCGTGGGATAAACACCGGCAAAGCCTGGAGGAGGTAGAGTAGGCGGGGCAGAAGTGTCATTTTAACCGCGTTGCACCTCCCAAACCAGGAGAGTTTCCCTTTACTCCATCTGGCCATCTCCTTCTGGAAATTATTTAGCAGCGGGGGGAAGTTGAGAGCGTATATTTTTAGGAGGTCGCTACTGATGTAAGTCCCCAGGTACTTTACGCTCTCACTTGCCCAGCGGAATGGGAAGCCATTTTTAATTTTCTCAAATCTGTGTGGGGGGAATATTGATATTTAGGGCTTCAGACTTTTGGAGATTGATCTTATAGCTCGAGAGGCCTTCATATTCTCTGAGCTCTTTCATGAGATTGGGCAGCGAGACCTCCGGGCAGGACAGGAAGAAAATTAGGTCGTCTGCGTATGCCGGGACCTTGTAGTGCCCAGAGGCATTCGCCATTCCCTTGACGTCCGGATTCCCTCTCACCCTGCACAGAAAAGGCTCAAGCGTCAGAATAAAAATCAGCTGCGACAGGGAGCACCCCTGCCTAGTCCTTTTCACGATTTCAAATGATCCCAACAGGCAGCTATTCACTCTCACCATCGCCGAGGGGGAGCTATAAAGGCTCTTGATACAACTTAGCATGTTTGGGCCCAGTCCGACGTGGCTAAGCACCGACTTCATGAATTGCCAATTCACTCTGTCAAAAGCTTTCTCGGCGTCGGTGGAGATCAAAAGGGCAGGTATGTTCTGCCTCTGTGCCAGGTGTATCAGGTTAAGCACTTTGGTGGTATTGTCTCTGGCCTCTCTAAGACGTATGAAACCCACCTGATAAGTCCCTATCACCGAGTGCAGGTGCGGGGCAATCCTAGACACCAGGATCTTCGCAAACAACTTGATGTCTGCATTAAGTAACAAAATTGGTCTGTAGCTTGCGCACAAGTTTGGGTCCTTCCCCTTCTTAGGAATCACTACTATGTGCACCCTGAGTGTGCATGCAGGAGGGGTGGACCCTTCAATGATGGAGTTCATAATTAGGAGAAGTTTCGGGGGCCAGTTGGGGGAAGTTTTTTATAATATTGGAGATGCAGTCAATCGGGGCCCGGCGCCTTGCCCTTGGCTCTGTTAGCTAGTGTGTTCTGCAACTCCAGCATTGAGATTGGGCTCTCCAGTTCTGCAACAGCCTGTTCCGAGAGCCTGGGCATCCCTGAGCTCTCGATGTACTGCATACACCTATGTATAAAGCCTCCCCCCTGGGGCGCAGGCAGATATTACAAATCCCTATAGAATTTGCGGAATTCTTCAGCTATGTCTTCCACCCTGTGGACCAATTTTCCCCGGTGTCTGATATTCTGGGTACATAGGTTGTGGCCCTCTCTTCCCTCAGCGACCTGGCCAGCATCCTGCCACACTTGTCCCCCGACTTGTAAAAAACCTGTCGGCATCTTACCATCTGAGCTTTTAGTCTGTCACAACAAACTGTTTTCAATTTTTCTCTCAGCGTAGTAAGGGTCGACAAGTGGGTTGCCGATAGTGATTTTTTGTGGAGAACATCAAGCCTCCCTATCTCTTTGAGAAGACCTGTGGTGCACTCTAACTTCTCCTTCTTGATTCGGGCGCCTTGTCCTATCATTACTCCCCTTATAAAGCACTTATGTGCCTCCCAAAGGGTCCCGGGTGCTACCTCTGGGCCAGAGTTTAGCTCGAAGTAATTTTTAAGCTCCTTCTGAGTAATTTCCAGGACTCTCTGGTCCTCCAGTAACGCACTATTCAGTTTCCATGACCAGCTCTTAGGGGCGGGGCTAGGGTTGTTAATCGTAATGGCAACGGGTGCTTGGTCAGACAGGGTGATATTACCTATTGAGGTGCCTACAAATCTGGTTAGTTGAGGGTGCGGGATTAGAAACATATCAATCCTAGAGTAGGAGTTGTGTGGGTGAGAGAAGAAGGAGTAGTCTCGCGTGCTAGGATGTTGGATTCTCCAGGGGTCAACCAGCTGAGACAGGCTTAGGATGCTCCTGAAGCGTTTTAGCTTAGAGTATGCGATGTGGGGTCCCCCCTTTGACGTATCCAGGAGTGGGTCAAGCGCTAGGTTGAAGTGCCCGCCCAGGACTAGCAGCCCCTCTCGGAAGTCTGTCAGGACCTCTAACAGGGTCTGTATAAAGGTAATTTGTCCGACATTCGGGGCGTAGACATTAGCTAGAGTGAACATCTCAGACTGAATCTTCCACTTAACTAGCAGCCATCTGCCATTCTCGTCTGCTTTGTAGTCCTCAAGTTCCCACACGAGGGACTTTGAGATCACAATGCTGACGCCTCGGGATCTGGAGTCAGGTGAGTAGCAGTGGTATGCCCTGGGGAAATATCTATCACCCAGCGAAGGAGGGTTGGACACCTTAAAATTTGTTTCCTGGAGGAAGCCTATCTGGGCACCAAGGCCTCTCAGGTTCCTTAGAATCTTAGATCTTTTCTCAGGGCTGTTCATGCCTTTGGCATTGAGGGAGACAATTTTAGTCCCCAACATCTTGGCCCTTCCCTGGAGAATCCAAACGCCAGGCCCGCAAGCAAAGACGTGTCTGGCCGCCTTGGTAGATAGAGTGCAGGCCCCTTGGGAAAGTGGCTGGGGGAGGGATCAAGGAAAAATACAATTTTGTGATTACTCACCTGTAAAATGGGTATTATAAGTATGTCTCACACCCTGCTTCGGAAGTAGTAATTACACGTGGGTTATGGTCCAGTAGAGGGCGAACTACTGCAGAGATGACTAAAAAAAGAAGCCCCTCCCAGTCCATAAATACCTGGGACCTCCCACACATTCCCCAGTATAAGAAAGCAGTAAGGGGACCAGGAAGAGTCAAAGTTTCGCCATATAGAGGATCCAAAATACAACTCAGGGTGGGCCGAAGCAGGGTGTGAGACATTATAATACCCATTTTACAGGTGAGTAATCACAAAATGGTATTATTCCAAGTATGTCTCACACCCTGCTTCGGAAGTAGTAATTACACGTGGGACATCCAATAGCAGTGTCCAAAAAGGGTGGGGATCCCAACAGGCAATAATGCACAAACTAAACCACTGCAGCTTGCAGAACTTTGCGGCCAAAAACAGCATCCGCTGAGGCCCGCACATCAACCTTATTAAACTTGGAAAAAGTATGAACAGAAGACCAAGTAGCAGCCTTACAAACTTGTTCAACAGAGGCTTGGTGCTGAAACGCCCAGAAAGCCCCAACAGCACGAGTAGAATGAGCAGTGATCTGGAAAGGAGGATCCCTCCCCTTAGCAGAATAGGCCCCAATAATGGCCTGACGAATCCATTTACTTATTGTAGACTTGACGGGCGCCAAACCCTTCTTGGGCCCAGAGGGCACGACAAAAAAGGAGTCCGTCTTCCGGAAGGTGAAGTAGCCACCAGATAGTACTTTACACATCTAACTACGTCCAGAGAGTGCAAGGCCCTCTCCTTGACATTGCTAGGTTTAGGACACAATGAAAGAAGCACAATGTCCTGATTGAGGTGAAAGGCAGAGACAACCTTTGGCAAGAAGTCTGGTTTAAAACGGAAAACCACCTTGACCTGATGTCTCTCAAAGTAGGGGACCTGAATAGACAGAGCCGCCAACTCAGAAACACATCGAACAGAGGTGATAGCCACCAAAAAGGCAACTTTTAAGGTGAAAATGGATAGTGCAGAATCCTGCACTGGTTCAAAAGGAGGACCCTGAAGGGCAGACAACACCAAATTTAAATCCTAAACAGGTAACATGGGTTTGCGAGGAGGGCGCACGAGTGACCCCATGAAAAAAGGTCTTAACCAAAGGATGAAGAGCGAAATATCTCTGAAAGAAAACCGCCAAAGCGGACACATGCCCCTTAAGAGTGCTAAGCTGAAACCCCATGTCCAGACCATGCTGAAGAAACTCCAAAATCCGAGGAATGGAAAACACCTGACAAGGAAAAGCCCTAGCCTCACACCAATCAACGTAGGTCCGCCAGGTCCTGTAGTAGATATTAGAGGAAGATTTCTTCCTAGCCCTGACAAGAGTCTGGACAACGGCTTCAGACAAACCCTTTTCCTTTAAGATGAAGGTTTCAGCAGCCACGCCGTCAAAGACAGCGTTTGTAAATTGGGGTAACAAAGCTGACCTTGTGTGATCAGATCCGGAACCAGAGGCAGCCTGAATTGATCGACTGCCAGCCGGACGACGTCTGCGAACCACACCTGTCTTGGCCACCTTGGGGCCACCAGGATTGCTGGCACACCCTCTTAAGCCAGCTTGCGTACCACCTTGCCCACCATGGGAAAAGGAGGAAACAGATACAGGAGACCGAGCTCCCGCCAGGACAGAGACATGGCAGCCACTGCCAGAGCCAGAGGGTCCTAGGACAGAGACACAAATGCCGGAAGCTTGTGATTGTGACGAGAGGCAAACAGATCCACCTCCGGACTCCCCCACCTGCGACAGAGGGATAGAAATACCTTGTTGCTGAGGGACCATTCCCCCCGGCGAGAGGTCCCCCTGCTCAGAGAGTCCGCCTCCAGGTTCTCCACCCCTGGAATGTAGACTGCCGAGATGCACGGAACATTGCTCTCGGCCCAAGCAAGAACCATAGACACCTCCCGGAGGGCACTCCGGCTGCGAGTCCCTCCTTGGTGATTGATGTAAGCAACCGCTGTCCGATTGTCGGAGCGAACCTGAACTGGTAAGCCCCGAAGGTGATGTGTCAGATGCGACAGCACCAACCGAACAGCCCTCAGCTCCAGAATGTTGATGGGGATATGGGCCTCCTGAGGACCCCACAGCCCCTGGAACTGACGTTCCCTCCAGAAGCCTCCCCAGCCTGACAGACTGGCATCCGTGGTAACCGTCTCCCAAAAGGGCGCAAGAAAGGACCTGCACCCCAGGAGATTCCTCTGGTCCATCCACCACTGGAAGGACCGCCGGACAAGAGGGGACAGAACACAAGTCTGATCCAGAGACAGAGGACATTTGCCCCAAACCGATAAAAAATGGAGCTGAAGGGGCCTCATGTGAAACTGAGCAAATGGCACTGCCTCGAAGCAAGCCACCATCAAACCTACCAGCCTCATGCATTGCCTGATGGGCGGACGAGGGCTGGACAGAAGAAAACGAATAGAGCCTGAAGAACATCCACCTTCGGCTGGGGTAGGAACACCCTGGTCTGAATGGTATCCAGAGTCATGCCCAGGAACGAAGCTACCCTTGACGGGGATAGAGAGGACTTGGAGTAATTGATTACCCACCCGAACCTCTCCAGCGTCGTCATCACCGTTATGGTGTCCAGCTCCGCCTGGTGGAGAGAGGACGACGTAATGAGAAGGTCGTCCAGGTAAGGCAAGATACGAATGCCCCAGAAGGGCCATCACGCCCGGCAAAACCTTGGTGAACACCCTGGGCGCCGAAGTCAGCCCGAAGGGAAGAGCCACAAACTGGAAGTGCTGGTCTACCATGAACCTGAGGAACCTTTGGTGTCCCGGGAAGACCGGCACATGAAGGTAAGCGTCCTTGATATCTATTGAGGTCATAAAGTCCCCCGAACGCAGTGAGCCGAGTGCAGAGTCTCCATGCGAAATGTTTTGGTTCTGAGGAACCGGTTGAGAGTTTTCAAGTCCAAAATGGGTCTTATGGAACCATCTTTTTTGGGCACCGTAAAGAGGTTGGAATAGTAACCCAGACCTCTCTCTGTGGGGGGAACCGGACAAACTACCCCCCTATCCCAAAGGTTTTGCACCGCCATAAAAAGGCCCTGTGCCGCCCGAAGGTCCGACGGAACCCGGGACCTGAGGAATCTGGGAGGAAGCCGGCATGCAAACTTCAGCTTGTACCCGGAGGGAATTACCTCCCGGACCCAGACGTCTGTGACCTCTAGGGTCCAGACCTGAGCAAAGAGCCGCAGCCGTCCCCCCACCCGCAAGGGTGAGGGTGCCCCTTCATTGCTGAGCGGGCGATGAACCGGTTGAGCAAAAGGGCCATAGGACTGGGAGAAAACCTCTAATGCTGTTTTTTTTGTCTGAAAGACACAATTGGGAACCCACATAAGAAAGACAGGCACGCATACACAGCTGTCATAATTGAGTATATATATATATAAGTATCATAAAAAAATACCATATGCTGCCCAAGGGCTCTACAATCGCCCAGCAGCCATATTATGCACATATACAGTTAATCCGTATATATATTATATATGTAAGCCCGCATGGGGCACTCACACGACCAGAGAAGCTGTCCAGCTCCGTAGCGCTGGAAGGAAGAGAAGGAGGACAAGGGCGGGCCACTGCGGAGCGCGCCAAGCGCTTGGCCCGCCCCCTCCAAAACGCAGGATCCCAATACAGGCCACGCTCCCCAGCCAATAGGGCTGGGAGCCGGCCGTGAGAAGAAGGAAGGGGCGGGCCACTGCAAGTGCACCGAGTGCCAGGCCCCGCCCCCCCAACGATTCAGAGACCTGACCTGGCCAATAGGGCTGCGGAGCCGGCCGTGACGTCACCAGAGCGCGCGGGCCGGCTGTATAGGAGAAAGGAGGACATAATAAAAAGAAAGGCAGCACACGCTGGCAGTAGCCAGCGCGTGAAGTAAAAGCACACACATACACACACACAAAAGTGAAGCATAACATTAACCAAGGAAAGGAAAATACCCCCCCCCCCCCCAACCCCACTAACCGGGAACAGGGAGGTTAGGGGTAAGCCGATGGCTACATTTAGCTATGTAGCGAGGGCTTCAAACGGACAGGGCATCCCAAGTCAGGATCACCAAAAAAACCTGACGATCGCCTATGAGCGGTGGAGCATGGCTCCTAGTCAAAAACACCTCTAAAGGTGTCACCTAGCCTCAACCCAGACCCTGCAGCCATAGCTGGGAGGCTTAAATGACATTATTAAAAGAGGTCCGGGTGGAAATAGGACAAAGGGGGGCCGGGTGTTACCTGGCTTACCTGCAAAGGAAAGATATAGCCATCTTCTTGACTTTCTTCGCCGTCTGCAGAGACTAAACTGGGGAATGTGTGGGAGGTCCCAGGTA
>JAQIHN010000759.1:0-27042 GCA_027917425.1 Gastrophryne carolinensis
AGCACCAGACATTTACACAGTGTCTTATACTATAAGAGACCACTATAAGATGTAGTTCACACTGTTCCCCAATGTATAATTATCTCCCATATCTCCCACTATTTTCCCATATTCTGAATGAGGAACCTGCTGAAATCAGCGGTTTCCGGCATTGAATCCGCCTCCTACTGATTTCATTGTGAGTGCGGCGGATTTTGTGGAAGAGAGCTCCCGAGAATCTCGAGTTACCACACAATCCGCCACAGCCTCCTATTAATTTCAATAAGAGGCTGAGAAATGACAGTTTCCGACACATGCTATGCCACGGTGAAATGTTATTTATTGGAATTAGTAATAAATATTTCTCAACATATAATTAAATATTGTTTTTATGATTAATCACTATGTTTAAATTATGTTTGATTTGTAGCAATGAGAATACATAATGCATATCAGGTATTTACATTCCAAACCATAACTGTAGCAAAATTACAGTTTTGAAGTAGCCACCAAAATTATTTTTTGGTTTGGGGTCACCGCAACATGAGGAACTGTATTGCGGGGTCACAGCATTAGAAAGGTTGAGAACCACTGATGCAGAGGGCCCTTCCTCAGTCAAAAAATGACCCTACCTACAACTTAGGTAATGGCGGTAGGCCGCAGCAGTCAGCACATTGCCCACATATGGCCTGATGCAGAGCCTCCCCAGAACTGACCTTATTTTGTTCCATTTCTCTGAAGTCCTGTTTTCATTCCGTTTGTCTCGGGATTCAGAGGCACCGTCGGGAGAGCTCCGTTACTGATCCGTTTATGCGTCTTCATTCGGGAAGTGTTTCTTTCCCCTCTCGTGTGCTTTCCGTGTGGTCGTGGGTTCCGTTGCATTGCACACGGACGATCCGTTTTTGGGTCCATTTTAATGCGTTTCCAAACGTAGCTTCTTGCCATCTGTTTCCGTTTTCACCCTGATTCCGATTGTTTTTCCATGTATACTTACATTTCCATGGATTTCCTGTGGACAATCTGGGTCCAGGCAAGCGCACATCCCTAGTCCTCCCTCAAGCTTCCCTCATACATCAAACTGACACTTTTACCAACACCAAAACTTACCTTAAACTAATATCCTTCTTCTTCTTCCTCCTCCCTGTGTTTAATGCTTACCTTAATCTCTTCTCCTTCTTCTTATCCTTCTTCTTCCTCCTATTCCTTGTCCCATATACTTACCTTTTGGGACATGTAACTGTATGGTTATGTTGTGAGAACGTACAGTGGCAGGAAAGAGAACACACCACAATTTTTTGTTTGTTTTTTTTTACTTACATTTTTTTTTTTTTTTAATCTTATTTTATTTCTTTTTTTAAAACAGCACAGGCAGGAGGCTCTTCTTGGTGCTCATTGTTGCCCTTTTCTTTGATCTGTGAATGAAAAACATCATCAGTTTTGCCTTGTAAGTATGTTGTGCTTATCTAGGGTTTTTTCCTTAATGTTTTTTGGACCTGCCATGCTCAAAACAACCAGGCTGCGTAGCTGACGCCTTTGATGCTCACGCACAGCAGAATGCATTTCCAAGTCACAAAGATCAGATACGGCTGCTAAGACTGCCCGTAAGTGAAGCGTCGACACCCTTGTTAAATTGGGCTGGTTTCAATCGGAAATCAAGGCTCTGAATCAATTAAAAAACGGAACAATCAACGGCCCGTCCGTTTTCACGGAGTTCAGCCTCTTGTGAGCCGTCAATCGGAAAGGCGCCTGAACAAACACCTGAGCGCATACACGCACACAAAAAGCAACGTAGCACCCTTTCCTGATCGATCACAGCCCAAAAACATCAGGAAAACGCACGGGATAGCTGAACGGGGAGGCTCTGCATCAGGCCAATAGGGTTTTACACTGACCGGGTTTCCCCTAGGCCAAAAATTAGCCCACCTCTCAACTTTAACAACAACTTTTGAAACAAAACAGCATGGTTTGCCCCTCTCCCCTGGGCAAACCCAAATACTCTTACCTTTCGAATTTCTGACCCTGCAAAATTCCCCCCGATTTGCTGCCTAGGTCTCCTCCAGGGCCCAATTTTGCCTGTGGAGCAATTTGAAGTGTCCAGCTTTGTAAAACTCACCTGATGCCAACCCCTCCCCCCCAGGGTTTCCGTGCATCCTTGGAGCCTCCATTGCAGTATATTGTATATTGAGTAGGTGGTGATGGAGCGGGCCAGCCTGCTAGTTTCCCAATCCTTTGTGAATGGTGGGTTAGGTGCACTTCAGTTAAGTCCTTGTCAGGATTTGAACCTAAAATGGATATTGATTGGTAAGCACACTCAATGCAAATTAGGTATGTCAATAACCTCATAAATGGGTGCATCTATACATATTAGGGAATTAACCCAAAAACCAGTCTAAAGAACTAATTTATAAATGCACACCGTAACACAGGGGGGGTCTGATGCAAAAATTACAAATTTATTGTGGTACAATATAAATCACACTGTGGTGGTTTAGGTATGCTTGTGAGATCATGATCTATTAGGTATGGGGCACACACATTTATCTAAGACACACAGATATACAGTATTTACAAAAAAGTGAAGTTACATATAAATAATGCTGAATACTGTGGAAGCTTTTGGCTTATTCGAGTACTGGTGCGGGCACAGTATTCTGTCAGTTAATGGTAAAGCAAGGATGGCGATTGTAATCTCAAATGAGTGATGGAGTACCTGAAAGGTAGTGCAGGAGGCACCTTTAGCTGCAAGCTCAGTTACTGCTTAGTGCTGAGTCCATAAGAAGTCCATACAGGATTAATGAATATGAAGCAAGGCTTTATTGTAGCGTATTGTAGGTCCGGTCTGCCACTCGTTATGCTGCTGACACGTGTTTCGGTTTTGTTATTAAAGGAGCAGTATCGTGAATTTTTCTTGGTGACTTAATATTTAAATGGTACTTGGAATGTAGGTAAGTGTTGGAGTAAGAATTACAAATGTAGAAAAAAATGATGTGTGTGTTGAACAGCTGGAGACTAATAGCTCATGTTTGTCTTGTCAGTGTCGGCAGCCGACACTCTTGGCCTGTTCCATGCTGAGGAGAGGGAGAAACAATGTATCAGTTCCACGCTGAGGAGAATGTATCAAAGTCTCAGCTGTTCAGTGCTGGCAGCCGTCCAGCATCAGATAACAACATTGCAACATTGCCTGGCCAGAACTTATATATCTAAAACAGAGGGAAAAGCTCTAGAAGTCATTTAGCTGATTTTGACAGTTTTCCCTTCATGTTGGCTCTGCTGCAGAATCTTTTTACCAGTTTTTTTTTATCAGTTTACCATTTTCTCTTTCATATTCTTATTTTTCTTTTTTCCATATGATCTTTCTTTCAGCTTTGTGTGTTTTGAGCAAAGCCCAACCCAGGATTTTCACTATCTGGAGTTTTGTTTTGTGCCCCTAGGGGCATCCTGACTTGGGATGCCCTGATATGTGAAATCCCCAAGTTCGCCTGTGAAAACTTACCTTTCCCTCTCCCACAGCGCATGTGCGGGCTCTCATCCAATCAGCTCTGTTTGCACGCAGATGGGGAGCCTGAGCAGTAACCTTCCTGGCCGCCCGGCCTGTCTAAATGACTATCTGCGTGAGCGCACCAGAAAAATGGGGGGATCTGTGGTTATCCAGGGGTCGTTTCACACAGTGGGCATCCTGATTTAGAATGCCCAAGGGGCAAGGTCAATGGCCGGGTCTTATAGACTTCAGGGTCGGCCACTCAGGGTTTTGTTCCACTTTAATACCTTTAGATTTTCCTGCACAGTTATTCAAAGAAGAATTTCAGTCATTTTCAGTCAGTTTAGTTTATTTTGTATAGATTTTACACATTTGAGTCACCTGGTCTCATAACAAAAGCAGCACCTCACACACACACACAGCCGTTACAGTGTCAGCCTCTGAGGTAAAGTGTTGCTAGGAGACCAGTGGGCTAAATGAAGCAGCTCACTAAATAAAACCCAGCAGATCCCCCTATTCAGCAAATGGACTGAGCCATTGGCATTATACAATTTAAAAGAGAGGCATATATTTTTTTCTTTTTCTATCGCCAGATTATTCATACACATGTTATAAGCTATTGTGTGGCTATTTAATTATTTATCTTTTTTAATGCAAATTTCGCGATACTGCTCCTTTAACCTTCGTCGGAGCTGGTGCAAGGATGCCAGTATGCGTGGATGCGGTGCGGATTTGAACCTGCCACCTTCCGGTCAAAAGATGCCGGCAGCTCCCACTGCTAAGTAAACAATGCTGGGCGCACACCCGTGTCCAGCCATTCATATAGACTTGCGGCGGGACAGCACCCCCAATTTAAAGGAACATGGAGATGTTCTCTCTTTCCTATTGAATCTTGTACTCAGAATATCCATTGTCAACTCTGTAAAACTGCACTTGATATAGTCTATGTACCGTATGTTTCTACCCTGTCTGTAACTACTACTTTGTAAAGCGCTACAGAAGATGATGGCGCTAAATAAATAAACAATAATAATAATAATAATGATGGGTCCGCTGAGCACTGTGTCTAAACAGAGTCTTATTGCTGATCAATAATATGCACGGCTTATGGTGCTGATCGGACATGAGCCCAAACATGCGCCATAGGGGTTTCACACAGAGGGGCATCCCAAAGGTTTTGTCACGATTTGGGATGCCCTGCTATGTGAAACCCCAGGGATTGCATGCTGTGCTAGAAATGTGAGAGATATGGAGGCTAATTTAAGACTAGCTCCACATATCGCCATGTGAGCGTCTATGTAGTGCCGCTTAGAGCGACCGCCGGTGGACTAGCTTAGCGGGCGGACAAGTGGCGCTGTACTATCCTGTCCAGCATTGATAAATGTGATGTTTGGGGGGGGCGCTGTAGAAGCTTCTCCCTGATTTACTGCAGAGCCAATGGAGAATACTAGGTTGTGTCTCGAGGTCAAAGCGCCCAAGGCTACGCTACATCTAACAATCGGACACCGCTGCAGCAAGCGAGAGGTAGCGCCAGTTAAGTGCGTCCAGCACTCGGCGCGTATTCAAGAAAAAACTACACAACATTATAACATTGAGCGCCAGACTCTGTGTGATAAAAGTCTGTTTCTCAACAAATTACCAGCACCAGAGCGAAAACATATGGAATTACATTGTTTTAACACTGTGACAATGACACTGCAATGGCCGACCTGCACATACAATTCTGCATAAATAAATAAAAACAAAAAAATAACAATAAAAGTGTTTGGTTGCCGGGCAGGAGAGGACACACAATGATTTGAACCAGAAATTTTACAGTTTACTTTAGCAACTCACTATTTATACACAGCCAAATGAAACCCCATTGAAATGTATGGGAGAGCGACACTGATCGACAGGTACTACATGTTGCTGCTGAACCTAGAGCGCCAACGCTATACGCTGGGCCACTGCTAGTGAAACTACATGGCGCTGTTAGCCGCTCACCAGATTGACTTAAAATTTTATTTCCACATACAGTGCCCAGCGTTCACCTGGCGCTACCTGGCGTTATTGTTTCTTAAATAACCCCCATAATTATTATTAGCTGGTGCCCACATATCCTCGAATGTCAGGGTTCCATACAACGTTGCATTTCGATTTAGATTCCAGGGAAGGAAGTGTTGGGTTTTGTTCTGCTCACCCCAGCTGATTTCCTATCCCTGGAGCATCCCAATCTGTGATACCCTACTGTGTGAAACCCCCTGAGATCACTGGCATACCCACTATGCAAGCAATTCCACCCCGAGTTTTGGTCTACTTTACAGGGGCATCTTAATTGGGATGCCCCTGTATGTGAAAGAACCCCCCTGGTTTGGCCATTAACTTAAACTAACGACCCCACAATGTATTCACCAGTTCCAGGAAAGTAAAGGGGGGGGGGGGGGGGTCACACACAAGGGCATCCAAAATCAGGAGGATCTAGACTTGTTTAGACTCCAAGGTCAGGTTTAAAGGGGTTTGGTGTGCTTTAAAGTAGACCAAAACTAGAGTTTTGGCCCAAATAGCATGATCCTTAGGGGGCATCCAGATTTGGGACGTTCCTCAGTGATGTGTCGCGACTCTTCACCACAAAGGAGCCCACTGAAACCATGCCGCCCAAGGGCCCACATGACCTGGAGCCGGCCCTGCACTTTACTTCCCATGTAATAGAATGATCCAGTTGAAAAACCACAAAACACAGACGAATGGCCGGCCAGTTCTGGGCAGGACTGCGACTGACCTTTAAAGACAAACCTCTGAGTGTTTCCTTTGTTTCTGTTAAGCGATAAATATTGTCTGGTACTGAATGACGAGAGCTCGGGAATGGTGCTGAAAGCAGAACGACTTTCCACCAAGTTTTAAGGTCACTGCTGTTTTTATGGCTGAGCGGTTTACAAATGGAGTGGAGGCGAGAGAACGTCAGATTGTTCCGTGGGGAGAGTTCCAGATAGTCAGGATACATGTTACAGAACACTTTCCAAGCATCTCAAGATACGGCTTAAAAACACAAAAGGTCTAATCTAAATATTGAAAGCTGTGTTTCCAATAGAATTCCTGCTTGAACGATTTGACAGAACATCTGTAAAGCATTTCTGTTTGCACCGGGATGCAGACTAGTGATTCCCAGCTATGGGAGTAGTGTGTTTAAAGTGGACCAAAACCCAGCACGATTGGCCCGGGCATCTTATAGAGGCGGCGGCAGATACAGTGAAGATGGGGGGACAGCGGGAAGGATGGAAAAGTGAGTATACTTTTTTTTACTTTTGCCTATATGGGAATGGGAGGGGGAATGTCACATTGCCTATATGGGGAATGGGAGGGGAATGCCACACTGCCTATATGGGGAATGGGAGGGGAATGCCACACTGCCTATATGGAGAATGGGAGGGGGATGCCACACTGCCTATATAGGGAATGGGAGGGGGAATGCCACACTGCCTATATGAGGAATGGGAGGGGAATGCCACACTGCCTATATGGAGAATGGGAGGGGGATGCCACACTGCCTATATGGGGAATGGGAGGGGAATGCCACATTGCCTATATGGAGAATGGGAGGGGGATGCCACACTGCCTATATGGGGAATGGGAGGGGAATGCCACACTGCCTATATGGGGAATGGGAGGGGAATGCCACATTGCCTATATGGAGAATGGGAGGGGGATGCCACACTGCCTATATGGGGAATGGGAGGGGAATGCCACACTGCCTATATGGGGAATGGGTGGGGGGATGCCACACTGCCTATATGGAGAATGGGAGGGGGATGCCACACTGCCTATATGGGGAATGGGAGGGGAATGCCACACTGCCTATATGGGGAATGGGTGGGGGGATGCCACACTGCCTATATGGGGAATGGGAGGGGAATGCCACACTACCTATATGGAGAATGGGAGGGGAATGCCACACTGCCTATATGGGGAATGGGAGGGGGATGCCACATTGCCTATATGGGAATGGGAGGGGGATGCCACACTGCCTATATGGGGAATGGAAGGGGGAATGCCACACTGCCTATATGGAGAATGGGAGGGGAATGCCACACTGCCTATATGGGGAATGGGAGGGGGATGCCACACTGCCTGTATGGGGAATGGGAGGGGAATGCCACACTGCCTGTATGGGGAATGGGAGGGGGATGCCACACTGCCTATATGGGGAATGGGAGGGGGATGCCACACTGCCTATATGGGGAATGGGAGGGGGATGCCACATTGCCTATATGGGAATGGGAGGGGGATGCCACACTGCCTATATGGGGAATGGAAGGGGGAATGCCACACTGCCTATATGGGGAATGGGAGGGGAATGCCACACTGCCTATATGGGGAATGGGAGGGGGATGCCACACTGCCTGTATGGGGAATGGGAGGGGAATGCCACACTGCCTGTATGGGGAATGGGAGGGGGATGCCACACTGCCTATATGGGGAATGGGAGGGGGATGCCACATTGCCTATATGGGGAATGGAAGGGGGAATGCCACACTGCCTATATGGGGAATGGGAGGGGGATGCCATACTGCCTATATGGGGAATGGAAGGGGGAATGCCACACTGCCTATATGGGGAATGGGAGGGGAATGCCACACTGCCTATATGGGGAATGGGAGGGGGATGCCACACTGCCTATATGGGGAATGGGAGGGGGAATGCCACACTGCCTATATGGGGAATGGGAGGGGGATGCCACACTGCCTATATGGGGAATGGCAGGGGGATGCCACACTGCCTATATGGGAAATGGAAGGGGGAATGCCACACTGCCTATATGGGGAATGGCAGGGGGATGCCACACTGCCTATATGGGAAATGGAAGGGGGGATGCCACATTGCCTATATGGGGAATGGGAGGGGGGATGCCACATTTCCTATATGGGAATGGGAGGGAGGAATGCCACACTGCCTATATGGGAATGGGAGGGGGAATGCCACACTGCCTATATGGGGAATGGGAGGGGGGATGCCACACTGCCTATATGGGGAATAGGAGGGGGGATGCCACATTGCCTATATGGGAATGGGAGGGAGGAATGCCACACTGCCTATATGGGAATGGGAGGGGGTGCCACACTGCCTATATGGGGAATGGGAGGGGGGATGCCATACTGCCTATATGGGGAATGGGAGGGGGGATGCCACACTGCCTATATGGGGAATAGGAGGGGGGATGCCACATTGCCTATATGGGAATGGGAGGGAGGAATGCCACACTGCCTATATGGGAATGGGAGGGGGTGCCACACTGCCTATATGGGGAATGGGAGGGGGGATGCCATACTGCCTATATGGGGAATGCCACACTGCCTATATGGGGAATAGGATGGAGGTAATGCCACATTGGCCATGGGGGATGGGGGGGGGGGGGGGGGAAATGCCCCTCTGCTTGTAATGGGGGGATTCTGCACCTTGCCTATTAGTTGGTTCTTGGGGGAGACAATGTTTTAGCACATCATTTGATTCAGAATATTTTTTTTCCTCCTCCAAATCCTAGGTGCGTCATATAGGGTGAAAATACTGTGTGTGTATATATAGAATAGAGGGACTATGGTCATTTTTGCCCATATTTCCTCTTTAACGCATTCTTGTTACCACTTTTGTTACCACCAGCTGCCTCTGTGTCTTCACCATATATGTTGCTGAAGATAAATCATTGGGATTCTAATTTATGGAAAGGTGATTAAACTTAATATGGGATTAAGTATTCGGATTACACGTAATTACACAGAGTTCAATCCGATGAAAACTGCTTCAGGTTCAGGTAAGATTAGCTATAGGATTACTTTAACCCTCCTCGATAGTGAAAGGTTTACTCCAAACTTTCCCTTTTTTAGATATTATTTCCTTTTTTTTGATAGATAGGGAAAACATTGCCTGTGATAAGGGCCGGATTATGCACCCCAGGGCCTCCACCACTTGCCCTGCAAAGGGGGCCTCCACCAACCTTTGGGTTATGGTCTGGTCCAGGAGGCTTTTCAGTCTTTGGTCTGACGGGCCGCAGGGTCGGCAACAAAGCTAATGGTGGCAGTGGGCCCCGTCCCCATGCCTGGACAGGGCAGGGCGGAGAGTCTAGAGCAGCAAAGCTGCCATCAGCAACGCTACAGTGATGGGTGCAGAGCTGTCACTGCACATAAGCCACCAAGCACAGCCGCTGGCAGCTCAGTGCAGGGAACTGTTTTCTGCTGGACCAGCCGGGCGACTACACTACCCCCCACCCAGAATGGCAAAGCAGGAGTTCCGAGCAGCACGCACCCGCACAAGGGTGGCACAAGGGACTTGATCTGATGTTCCAGTAAGTAGGCGGGTGCCAGGCAACCACCAATCAGTTACTTGGCTGGGCTGTTAATTTAAAGGAAAAAAATACTGTATCTGGGGCCTCCACCAGGTTTTGTGCCCAGGGGCCTCCACCACACTTAATGTGGCCCTAAATGTGATCACATGTTCTCTCTGCATTTAGGGGTCAGAAGAGGGAGCAAGGGGGGGGGGCGCACTCCCTCTTTGAAGCAGCGAAGAGGATCTGAAACATGCTGGAGTAACTTTGCTTTATCTGTCCCCTGACTTGATAAGATTCCAGGGCTATCAGGGAGTGGGTTTTGGTCCACTTTAAAGGGCCTGAGGTCCTCTTTACAGGTGTAAAATAAAAGGGGGTCAGGAATCGCCAGAGGTGTAGTTGAGGGCCTGATATTTTCCGGTCTATACAGGAGATGTACAGTAAGTAAGTCAGGCCCTATAGGTTCCATTGGTTGCTATGGTCTGTAATATAGCCCCACATTCACATATGATGGATCTCACATCTCAAAGGCAGAAGAGCCAGAAAATCTTTTGGGCAGGCTGATTCATTACTAACGCCAGGTAGCGACAGTTGAGCATCTGTAGAACGGGTTTCAGAGCGGCCGCTAGCAGTCGCTGTGCTCGGCCATGGATCATTGTTTTAGCGCGCCACAGGCTCTGGCCGGCATTGATGAATATCATGTGTGAGTAGCAGTACTACGCTGTATGGGAGCGAATGGTAGCGCCAGCTCAGGGCGACTGACTCACACCACATTCATCAAAAAAACAGCCTCAAACATCGCCGGCGCTCAAAATCATGTAGTTGTAGCCCATAGCGCCAGAGGCTGTGTGATTAAAGTCTGTTTTTGAACATGTATCCACTAGTAACAAAGCGAAAACATATGGAATGACATTGTTATAACATTGTAACATGAACACTTTAATACCAGACCTGTAAGGACAATTCTGCATAAAAATATTATTAATCCAAAAAGTGTTCAAATACATGTCAGAAGGCTTGTGTTTTTTTTTTTGGGGGGGGGGGGGGGAATTGGGATCAGGAAAGGGATTTAAGGATCGTCCATAGAAATGTATGGAAGAGCGCCAGGTAGCGACAGGTAAGACGTGGCGCTCTGCAAGGATGAACGCTGGCGCTGTACACGGGCAGGCTGATTCATCATTAGCGGCAGCTAGCGACAGATGAGCAGGCATTTTCAGCGCGCCCGCTAATAGTCGCAGTGCTCGGCCGTGGGTCGCTACTTTATAGCGACTCAGTCGCTGTTCAGTAATGTTGAATACATTGTGAGGAGTCGCTATTTGACCAGTACAGCGCTGTATGGGAGCGCATGTTAGCGACTGCTCATAGCGACCGACTCACACCATATTCAGCAAAAAAACAGCCTCACAAATCTCTGGCGCTGAAACATATTTGTTTGAAGCCCAGAGCGCAGGAGGCGGTGTGTTTAAAGTCTGTTTTCAAGCATCTATCCACTAGTAACAAAGCGAAAACATATGGAATTACATTGTAACAACATTGTAACATGAACACTTTAATGGCAGACCTGTAATGTCATTTCTGAAGAAATATATAAAAAATGAAAAAATTATGAAAAAAATGCTAATTCAATGCCAGAAGAGGTCACAAAATTATTTGTGATTTTTTTGAAAAAAAAAAAAAAAAAACCCGTTTAAAGAGAAGAAATGGATCGTCCATCGAAATGTATGGGAGAGCGCCAGATAGTGAGAGGTCATACCTGGCGCTGTGCAAGGCTGAAAGCTGGCGCTGTTAGCTGAGGCTGTGAAAATGATGAATCATACGCTACATGGCGCTATCCCAGTCGCTAAACAGATTCTGCTTGATAAATGTGTAATTGCGTGCCGTGTCCGGCGTTCACCAGTCGCTATCTGTCGCTACCTCTCATTAACCAGCCACTACCTGACGCTATCCCTTCTTAAATAAGGGCCTGGGATAATGATGAACCGGACGCTACATGGTGTTGTTCTAGTCGCTCACCAGATTCGGCTTCATAAATGTGGTATTGCGTGCCGTGTCCGGCGTTCACCTGCCGCTACCCGCTGCTACCTGGCGCTGCCTGCCGCTGTACAGGCACTACCTGGCGCTATACCTTCATGAATAAGGCCCTAAGACAGACTCTTATTCAGGGTGAAGGTCCGCTTTAATGCATTGGCTGGATTGAGATTGAGTCGTTCTGGCCACAGGAATCGGCTCCAGCCATGCCACTCTTAGGATTGGTTGGCTCCCCTCATCAGGTCTCCTTGAAATCTTCATGTCGGGTTGGGGGATATCTGCAAGAGATCCATTTATTCCAATATCCTTTGTCATCCTGTTGGCTAATCCAAGTCCATAATCCTCTTCTAATCCTCACCCTGCTCCTGTTGTTCGTTCATAATTACTCTTCTGACAGCGCTGTCTCCCCCCTCCCTCCTGATCCTCCACTGGCAGAGCACTTTCTAATCTGCGGAGTTCCCCCACAGCTTCCTCTGCCGAGGCTGGATCGGCTGCCCAGGTCTCCCTAGACTTTTTGGCCCCGTCGATGAAATAAGATGTTTCATTTGTTTCCGACTTTAAAGAGGAACAAAACCCAATATTTGTACTATTTTGGGTTCTGTTCCTCCTGCCTCCATGCTGTGTGATTTTCACCTTTCTTTCGCTCCCACAGCGCATGCGCAGGCAACTCACCCAATCAGCTGCTTGCTTTCCGGTGTGATCTTTCTTGCCACTTCAAGCATAGATAGATAGATATTAAATAGATAGATACCCCGTTTAGCTATAGCAATCTTTACAGACCTTTTAACAGAATCATGGATTTTTGCAGTGAAGTAATAATTCTTCTCCTTAATTCCTTTAAGTCATGGAGGCTGATTCACTGCTAACGCCAGGTATCGGCAGATGAGCGTCTGTATAGCGGCGCTAGTAGACGCTGTAAGCGGGTATCGAGCGCTGTAACATAGCGCCTCAGTCGCTGTAGTAACCTGGTCGGCATTGATGAATATGATGTATTTTGGGTGCTCTAACACCAATACAGCACTGCAGCGAGCGAGAGGTAGCGCCAGCTCAGTGCGACCGACTCTCGGCGCTCCACACCATACTTATAAAAAAAGGACACACACACAGCGTCTGCGAGCTAAAGCTGGGTGCTATAGCATAGAGCGCCAGACACTGTGTGATTAAAGTCTGTTTTTGAACACATATAAACTTGCAGCAAAGCGAAAACACATGGAATGACATTGTTGTAACACTGTGACATTAATACTTTAGTGCCAGACCTGTAATGACAATTCTGCATAAAAATATAAAAAGTCAAAAAAGTTTCTAAAAGTGTTTGTTTGCAGCCAGGAGACGTCACACAATGATTGGAGCAAAGAATACAAAAAAAATTGCCAAACACCCTGTTTAAACACAAGCAAATGAACTGCCATTGAAATGTATGGGAGAGCGACACTGAGCGAAAGGTAATACGTGGTGCTCTGGAAGCTAGAGCGCCGGCGCTATACACTGAGCCGCCTGTAATACATATAACGCTACATGGCGCTGTTGGAGTCGCTCGCCAGATTCGCTTTCTTAAATGTGGTTTTGCGTACAGCGCCCGGCGTTCACTAGACGCTGTCTGCCGCTACGAAGCTCTACCTAGCCGTTCTTAAATAACCCCCTTTATTTAAAGCCCCTTAACAGAATAATGTAATGTTAAAGAGGAACATTAGACCCAAAATAAAAAGGGCTGATTCCCCCCCCATCGGTCCCTACTTACCATTTGGATGGCAGGGCCAGATCCTCACCCGCCGCTCGCTTCACCATCGCTAACTGACAAAGGCAGCTTTAGCCATGCTCGTCAATGCCCCACGGCGATCTCACAGCACTGCAGGGTTTCAGGCGACTCCATTGCTTCCCATTCATGGGCACTGCACAGACGCAAGATTGGTGTATCGCAAGTACCTGGTGGGATGCAAGATGGCGCCGCCCGCAGGGAGGTCGCCCAGAGGGATCCAGAAGATGGATAGCCCGGCGAGGTGAGTAAATTCTGCCCAAAGATAAAACTGGAGGGAGGGGGTTAGCACTTCGGTTAGGTTTGGGGGAAGTTTTAACCTCCGTTGTTCCTCTTTAAGAGTGGAAGAATTTTCCTTTTCCTTATGGTATAGAATCCACATATAAAGCCAAAGATACAAATGTATCAGTAACTGCTGTACATTGTATCATTAAAGTGGACCAGCACCCAGGATTTTCACTATCCTGGGTTTTGGTCCACTTCCACGGGGCACCCCGATCGGGAGCGTGAAACCCCCCAGATTGCCCTAAATAACTCACCTCACCCCGCTCCTACGCGAGCGCTCGTCCAATCAGAGCGCTCAGAGCCGCTGTGGTATGTACGGACAAGCGACGGGCAACCACAGCGGCTCTGAGCGCGCTGGAGGCCGCGTCTCGCGCTTCCTTCTAACAGGCAGCGCGCCTGGGCCGGCCATTCACAAACGGCCGGCGCAGGTGCACGCCCTGCTAGAAGGAAGAGCGAGATGCGGCCCGTGCATGCGGCGTTGGAACGGGGATAAGGTAAGGTTTCTGGGCATCCTGGGGGGTTTCACCCTGCAGGGCATCCCGATTTCGGATGCCCCGCGGGGAGGGATCTGATCGGCCCGGGAATCTTATAGATCCCCCCTGGGTGTTGGTCCTTTAAGTGTTAGAAATGTATTAATAAGAACAATCCTAATTTTTTGGTGATTATTTATTTTTTAAGTGGACCTATACCCGGTGACTATAGGGCCCCTAGGGCATCTCAATTTGTGATGACTCACTGCGTGAACCCCCTGCAGACCCCCAATCTCTTACCTTTCCTTTGCCATGATCGCATGCCACAGCCCCTTCCCCCTGCACTGTATCTGGGGCCTCCAACAGATCTCCAGGCCTTCGCCACACTTAAAGTGGACCAAAACCCAGGACCTTTGGGGTCCGATCAGGGGTGCCCCACTGTGTGAAACCCCCGAGATTGTCCAAACAAATTCCCGGTCTTCCTGGTCCTATGACGCATGCGCTCGTCCAATCAGCGCGCTCAGATCCTCTCGAGCCCCTGCATCCAGGAGCTTGTCTAACGTGAGCAGATCCGAGCACACTGACGCAGCATCCCCTGCTACCCTCTAACAGGGAGCGTGCCATTCACGAAAACCTGACGCGGGTACGCGCATTGCTAGAGGGATATCGGGGATGCAGCCGTGGCACGGGTATCCCGATTTTGAATGCCCCGGGAGGAGGGAATCGGCCGGCACGGGAATCTATTAAATTCCTGGGCTGATCTCTGTGGGTTTTGGTCCACAGATCCAGAGCACAAGCCAAGGTATGTTCTGTCCCGTAAAATAAATAACCGGACTTGCGACTTGCCGCTGGCTGTTGCCATATCATCATAGATAGTGGTCTCATTTGCATAAAGCGCGGCGTCCTCTCTCGCTTGATTGGCTCTACATGTGGTTGTAGCCGGTGACACACATTCACCATGGATCGCCATTAGCCGGCTGCCTGCAGCAACAGAACTATAATTACATTGGATGGAGCTGCCCTTGAATTAATCTCTGTGTGATACAATGTTGTCATGTAATAAAGGAACGGGGCTAAAAATAAAGGCAAGCGGCTAAATACGGGACTGACCCAGATTTCCTACAGGTGTCTTGATAAATCCCGCGCCTAAATTAGACGCGGGGGCGGGAGAGGGGGATCAACCGCGGCTTGTGTTATCACACCCGGTGATGTCAGCAGCGGCTCCGGCGTTCATCAATTAGGGGCCATCAAACGCTAAACTAGGGCGTCACTATCGCTGCTGTTACGTGAAATTATTCCAGAGGACAGCTACTAAGTTAAAGCGGACCTCCACCCCATAAATCCCAAGTGTCCCTGATTTGGAGGGACTGTCTCTCCTTTGAGTCCATGTCCCCCTGTCCCTCGTTGTTCTCATTTGTCCCTCTTTGAGGTGTAACATGCAGATCTGTAGTGATAAATGATTCATTTTCCTATTTAAAGTGTCTATGGCCCTTATTTATGAAGGAATAGCGACAGGTAGCGACTGGTGAGCGGCCGGTAGCGACGGGCCCCGCCACGAGAACTCCGGCTCCCCACCACAATCACACATTTATTAAGCCAATCCTGCTTAGCGACTGAGATAGCGCCATATAGCGACTCATTCATCATTATTCCAGCCTCAGCCCACAGTGCCAGCGTCCGACCTTGAACAGCGACAGGTATGACCTCTCTCTACCTGGCGCGCTCCAATGCATTTCAATGGAAAAATCTTTAAATATTAATAATTGTTATTAATGTGTTTTTTTTTTTTTTAAATGTGAAAAATTCTGTGACCACTTCTGCCATGTTAGATAATTTTTTTAAGGGAAAAAAAAGGGAAATAAAAAATTGTACAGAATTGATATTACAGGTCTGATATTAATGTATTCATATTACTAAATTATTTAAAAACCTTTTTTTTTTTTTTTTTTTGGTTTCCAAAAATATGGTGGTTTGGGGGTTAAAAAACTACTTTTAACCCATCGCCGCCAGCGCTCTGGGGTTTAAACATGCATTTCACAGCGCGAGAATTTTTTGAGCGTGATTTTTTGATGAATGTGGTGGAAGCCGGTCGCTCTGACCAGTCGCTATCATGCGCTCCCATACATCGCGGAACCTGTCAAATAGCGACTCGTAACCTTGTATTCAACATTACGACAAACCGAGTCGCTGTCAACAACCGAACAACGGCCAAGCACAGCGACTACTAGCGGGCGCTGTGAAAACAGTCGCTCAACTGTCGCTACATGTCGCTATTAATAAATCAGCCTCCATATTGTCGTAACTGTTACACCCCATCTCCTATTCATTCCTCAATGAGGGGGCGTGGCCTAATTTAACAATTGTCCCTCTTTCCCACCCTGAAATGTTGGGAGGTATGCCACTCTCTTTGCCAGCTTTGTTCCAGGTAGAGTCCATTTCCAAAAGTACATGGGCAGGCTGATTCATCACTAACGCCAGGTAGCGACAGATGAGCGTCTGTAGCAGGCATTTCAGAGCGCCCGCTAGTAGTCGCTGTGCTCGGCCGTGAGTCGCTAGTTCAGACCACCTCAGTTGCTGTGCAGCATTGATGAATCTGTTGTGGGGAGTCCCTATATGAGCAGTACAGCACTGCATGGGAGCGAATGGTAGCGACTGGTCAGGGCGACCGACTCACACCATATTCATCAAAAAAGCAGCCTCACACACTGCTGGCGCTCAAAAATGCTTCGCTGTAGCCCAGAGCGCCAGAGGCTGTGTGATTAAAGGCTGTTTTTGAACATGCATCCACCAGTAACAAAGCGAAAACATATGGAATTACATTGTTATAACATTGTGACATGAACACATTAATGCCAGACCTGTAATGACAATTCTGCATAAATATATAAAAAATGAAAAAAAATCAAAAATGGCTTTTTCTAGGCCAGGAGAGGTTTTACAACATTATTTGAGAATAAAAAAAAATAAATAAATAAAAATAATAAAAACCCCCTGTTTAAAGAAAAGTAAAAGAACGTCCATTGAAATGTATGGGAGAGCGTCAGGTAGCGAGAGGTAAGACGTGGCGCTCTGCAAGGCTGAACGCCAGCGCTGTTCGCTGAGGCTGGGATAATGATGAATCGGACGCTACATGGCGCTATCCCAGTCGCTAAACAGATTCTGCTTAATAAATGTGTAAATGCGTGCCGTGTCCGGCGTTCACCTGTCGCTACCTCTCATTTACAAGGCGCTACCTGACGAATAAGGGCCCAAGCTGCATGATTAATCTGATGAGCCCAGTGCAGGTCAGACGAATCAGCCTTCCCATCATTAGCGGCAGGTAGCGACAGATGAGCGTCTGTAGCAGGCATTTTCAGAGCGCCCGCTAGTAGTCGCTGTGCTCAGCCGTGAGTCGCTACTTTATAGTGACTCAGTCGCAGTTCAGAAATGTTGAATACATTGTGAGGAGTCCCTATTTGACCAGTACAGCGCTGTATGGGAGCGCATGTTAGCGACTGCTCATAGCGACCGACTCACACCATATTCAGCAAAAAACAGCCTCACAAATCTCTGGCGCTGAAAAATATTTGTTTGAAGCCCAGAGCGCAGGAGGCGGTGTGTGTAAAGTCTGTTTTCAAGCATCTATCAACTAGTAACAAAGCGAAAACATATGGAATTACATTGTAGCAACATTGTAACATGAACACTTTAATGGCAGACCTGTAATGTCATTTCTGAAGAAATATATAAAAAATGAAAAAATTATGAAAAAACAGCTTTTTCAATGCCAGAAGAGGTCACAGAATTATTTGTGATTTTTGGGAAAATTAAAAAAAAAAAGAAACCCGTTTAAAGAGAAGAAAAGGTTCGTCCATTGAAATGTATGGGAGAGCGACAGGTAGCGAGAGGTCATACCTGGCGCTGTGCAAGGCTGAACGCCGGCGCTGTTCGCTGAGGCTGTGAAAATGATGAATCAGACTCTACATGGCGCTATCCCAGTCGCTAAACAGATTCTGCTTGATATATGTGGAATTGCGTGCCGTGTCCGGCGTTCACCAGTCGCTACCTGTCGCTACCTCTTATCAACCAGCCACTACCTGACGCTATCCCTTCATGAATAAGGCCCTTTATCATTATGTATGGAGTGTCATACCACAACGCAAGGGCCCCACTGAGACTATCGCCCAGGGGCCCGCATAAACCTGGAGCCGGCCCTGCCTGGCACAGAATGGAAGAGAGTGAATGTGGAAACCTTCTGGTAAAAAAAAAAAGTTCATAACATTAATAGAAGGCAGCAGGCGGTGTTACAGACACCCATTAATGATGGCACCCTGGTCAGGTGACCTCTGTACCCCCCAGGCCCGGGTCATGGGGGAATTGTTTGCTGAGGCCAATGAGTGGCTATGAGAAGATGCTGCTTTTCAGAAATCTTTTCCCACGTTACAGTAATTAGTTAATGAGCAAAGCGCGAAACGCGTCTGATGATTTTTCTGTAGATAATTCCTGTTAAACAGATAATGACACGATGATCTGGCTATTGATCACCTTGTATTGTTGGGGGATTTCAAATGAGAAGCAAGTGCGGTATCTCAAATATTTTCCTGCGCTGCGTGTATGAAAAGATTTGATCAATGACGCCGCTTCCAAGAGGCATAATGGGAATCCTGGACAGAGGAACAGAGGGGCTTATTTAAGAAGGCATAGCGGCAGGCAGCGCCTCGTAGCGGCAGGCAGCGTCTGGTAAACGCCGGGCGCAGTACGCAAAACCCCATTTAAGAAAGTGAATGTGGTGGGTGACTCTAACAGCGCCATGTATCGTACGGTTCATCATTACAGGCAGCTCAGCATATAACGCCAGCGCTCTAGCTTCCAGAGCGCCAGGTATTACCTGTCGCTCGTCCCATACATTTCAATGGACGTTTAAACAGGGTTTTTTTGTTTTTAATTTTTTTTTTTTTCTCTGAAATCATTGTGTGACCTCTCCTGGCCTAGAAAGAGTCATTTTTGAAAACTTTTTAGATTTTTTATATTTTTATGCAGAATGGTCATTACAGGTCTGGCACTAAAGTGTTCTTGTCACGGGGCCTTATTCATGAAGGTATAGCGGCAGGCAGCGCCAGGTAGCGGCAGGTGAACGCCGGACACGGCACGCAATTACACATTTATGAAGCCGAATCTGGTGAGCGACTAGAACAACGCCATGTAGCGTCCGATTCATCATTATCCCAGGCTCAGCGTACAGCGCCGGCGTTCAGGCTTGCAGAACGCCATGTCTTACCTGACGCTACCTGGCGCTCTCCCATACATTTCTATGGATGATCCTTAAATCGCTTTCCTGATCCCAATTTTTTTTTTCCCTTAAAAAAAAAAAAAAAAAAACACAAACCTTCTGACATGTATTCTGGGCAAGAAAATTACATTTTTTTAAACTTTTTGAATTAATAATATTTTTATGCAGAATTGTCCTTACATGTTTGATATTAAAGTGTTCATGTTACAATGTAATAACAATGTCATTCCATATGTTTTCCCTTTGTTACTAGTGGATACATGTTCATTAACAGCCTTTAATCACACAGCCTCTGGCGCTATGGGCTACAATTACATGATTTCGAGCGCCAGCGCTGTTTGTGGCTGTTTTTTTTGATGAATGTGGTGTGAGTCAGTTGCACTGAGCTGGCATTATGGTTCGCTCACATACAGCGTAGTATAGCGACTCACATATCATTTTCATCAATGCCGGACAGCGACTGAGGCGCTCTGAAACAATGATCCATGGCCGAGCACAGCGACTACTAGCGGTCGCTCTGAAATCCGCTCTACAGACGCTCATCTGTCGCTACCTGGTGCTGGTAATGAATCAGCCTGCCCGTGTTACAACAATGTCATTCCACGTGTTTTCGCTTTGTTACTGGTGGATATGTGTTCAAAAACAGACGTCTGCCGCTCTATGCTCCAGCTTTAGAGCACCTACGTTGTGTGTGTGTGTGTTTTTTTGTTGAATATGGTGTGAGTCGCTAAGAGTTGGACGCACTTATCTGGCGCTACCTTACACTCCCTGCAGCGCTGTACTGGTGTTAGAGCGCCCAACATACATCACATTCATCAATGCCGGCCAGGTTACTACAGCAACTGAGACACTCTGTTACAGCGCCCGATACCTGCTTACAGTGTCTACTAGCGGGCGCTCAAAGAGCCTGTCTTATAAGTTTCCTCCACACCCTGTACATACAGATTGCTCACATTAAAAATCATCCTACCTGCATCTACTGCATTTTCTGAGCCTTTAAACATCCAAGATGGTGGCACATGGAGTCTCAGGATGCCTGCAAACAAGAAGTGTCTTCTGACTGGGTCGCTCTGCGTACTGGGATTGCTGTCCTTTTCCTGAAAAGCACAGCTATAACCCCGCCCTCTGCACTTTACCCCGCTCTCCTCTCCTCCGTTTGTAATGCTTCTGAGGCAAGATGTTAAAAAAAAAAAAAAAAAAAAGATTTCTTTGTCCCGCACTGCTAAATTAAGTATGCTAATCTATGTAAATGCTGGTGCTGGCTGATACAGGGACATCGAAATGTACACAAACAGAAAGGTGGACAGCCCATGCTGTCCCGAGGTCTGTCCATGCGGTCCCGAGGTCTGTCCATGGGGGCATCCCTCAGTACAGCCAGTGGGGCATCCCTCAGTACAGCCAGTAGGGGCATCCCTCAGTACAGCCAGTAGGGGCATCCCTCTGTACAGCCAGTAGGGGCATCCCTCAGTACAGCCAGTAGGGGCATCCCTCTGTACAGCCAGTAGGGGCATCCCTCAGTACAGCCAGTGGGGCATCCCTCAGTACAGCCAGTAGGGGCATCCCTCAGTACAGCCAGTAGGGGCATCCCTCTGTACAGCCAGTAGGGGCATCCCTCTGTACAGTCAGTAGGGGCATCCCTCTGTACAGCCAGTAGGGGCATCCCTCTGTACAGCCAGTAGGGGCATCCCTCTGTACAGTCAGTAGGGGCATCCCTCTGTACAGCCAGTAGGGGCATCCCTCTGTACAGCCAGTAGGGGCATCCCTCTGTACAGCCAGTAGGGGCATCCCTCTGTACAGCCAGTAGGGGCATCCCTCTGTACAGCCAGTAGGGGCATCCCTCTGTACAGCCAATAGGGGCATCCCTCTGTACAGCCAATAGGGGCATCCCTCTGTACAGCCAGTAGGGGCATCCCTCTGTACAGCCAGTAGGGGCATCCCTCTGTACAGCCAGTAGGGGCATCCCTCTGTACAGCCAGTAGGGGCATCCTTCTGTACAGCCAGTAGGGGCATCCCTCTGTACAGCCAGTAGGGGCATCCCTCTGTACAGCCAGTAGGGGCATCCCTCTGTACAGCCAGTGGGGCATCCCTCAGTACAGCCAGTGGGGGCATCCCTCAGTACAGCCAGTAGGAGCAGGCATCCCTCTGTACAGCCAATAGGGGCATACCTCTGTACAGTCAGTAGGGGCATCCCTCTGTACAGTCAGTAGGGGCATCCCTCTGTACAGCCAGTAGGGGCATCCCTCTGTACAGCCAGTAGGGGCATCCCTCTGTACAGCCAGTAGGGGCATCCCTCTGTACAGCCAGTAGGGGCATCCCTCTGTACAGCCAGTAGGGGCATCCCTCAGTACAGCCAGTGGGGGCATCCCTCAGTACAGCCAGTAGGGGCAGGCATCCCTCTGTACAGCCAATAGGGGCATCCCTCTGTACAGTCAGTAGGGGCATCCCTCTGTACAGTCAGTAGGGGCATCCCTCTGTACAGCCAGTAGGGGCATCCCTCTGTACAGCCAGTAGGGGCATCCCTCTGTACAGCCAGTAGGGGCATCCCTCTGTACAGCCAGTAGGGGCATCCCTCTGTACAGCCAGTAGGGGCATCCCTCTGTACAGCCAGTAGGGGCATCCCTCTGTACAGCCAGTAGGGGCATCCCTCTGTACAGCCAGTAGGGGTATCCCTCTGTACAGCCAGTAGGGGCATCCCTCTGTACAGCCAGTGGGGCATCCCTCTGTACAGCCAGTGGGGCATCCCTCAGTACAGCCAGTGGGGGCAGGCATCCCTCTGTACAGCCAGTAGGGGCAGGCATCCCTCTGTACAGCCAATAGGGGCATACCTCTGTACAGTCAGTAGGGGCATCCCTCTGTACAGTCAGTAGGGGCATCCCTCTGTACAGCCAGTAGGGGCATCCCTCTGTACAGCCAGTAGGGGCATCCCTCTGTACAGCCAGTAGGGGCATCCCTCTGTACAGCCAATAGGGGCATCCCTCTGTACAGCCAGTAGGGGCATCCCTCTGTACAGCCAGTAGGGGCATCCCTCTGTACAGCCAGTAGGGGCATCCCTCTGTACAGCCAGTAGGGGCATCCCTCTGTACAGCCAGTAGGGGCATCCCTCTGTACAGCCAGTAGGGGCATCCCTCTGTACAGCCAGTAGGGGCATCCCTCTGTACAGCCAATAGGGGCATCCCTCTGCACAGCCAATAGGGGCATCCCTCTGTACAGCCAGTAGGGGCATCCCTCTGTACAGCCAGTAGGGGCATCCCTCTGTACAGCCAGTAGGGGCATCCCTCTGTACAGCCAGTAGGGGCATCCCTCTGTACAGCCAGTAGGGGCATCCCTCTGTACAGCCAGTAGGGGCATCCCTCTGTACAGCCAGTAGGGGCATCCCTCTGTACAGCCAGTAGGGGCATCCCTCTGTACAGCCAGTAGGGGCATCCCTCTGTACAGCCAGTAGGGGCATCCCTCTGTACAGCCAGTAGGGGCATCCCTCTGTACAGCCAGTAGGGGCATCCCTCTGTACAGCCAGTAGGGGCATCCCTCTGTACAGCCAGTAGGGGCATCCCTCTGTACAGCCAGTAGGGGCATCCCTCTGTACAGCCAGTAGGGGCATCCCTCTGTACAGCCAGTAGGGGCATCCCTCTGTACAGCCAGTAGGGGCATCCCTCTGTACAGCCAGTAGGGGCATCCCTCTGTACAGCCAGTAGGGGCATCCCCCTGTACAGCCAGTAGGGGCATCCCTCTGTACAGCCAGTAGGGGCATCCCTCTGTACAGCCAGTAGGGGCATCCCTCTGTACAGCCAGTAGGGGCATCCCTCTGTACAGCCAGTAGGGGCATCCCTCTGTACAACCAGTAGGGGCATCCCTCTGTACAGCCATTTTCCTCATTTTCACTTGAATTGACTGCATTCATCATGATATTTGTATTTGTTGTATTAGAGCCATAACAGTAAGTCCCCCTTTTCCAACACCTTTTTTAATGTTTTTTAAACTTTTGTCAGTCTTGTATATGTATATGTTTTCAATAAAGGCATGGTATATCAATTTTTAAACTACTGAGTGCGGCTCATATTGATAAAGGCTTTTGGGACTGTGCTGGCAGCCCCACCACCTTTCTGCTTCTGAGGCAAGATGGCGGTGCCCGTATCCTAGAGCCCTGAACAGAGTTTCAGCCCAGCGGGGGAAAGAATAATAAGTAAGTGACTAAAAACGTAACATATATTAATTTTAGATGCTGTGGAAACGTTTTTTAAAGGTTTGGGCTTTTCATGAAATGACGCTGAGGGGCTGGTTTAAAAGAGATTACCCAGTGCACTGCCGCACACACAATACACATATATATATACACTCATAGTGTTAGGAATTAACAATTTTTGCTGTGTTAAAAACTTTAGGCCAATAAACATGTTTAATCTGGGTTGTGTGTTGGGTTTATGTTACCTCTCTCAAACATTTAGTAATGGAGCAGAATGCTCTGGATAGCGTCATATATGGTGACCTTTACTGAAATCTGTGTACACATGGAAACCTCGGCCTGCTCCGCCATGTGCAGCAATCCAGAAACATCTGAGATGAAACACACTGTCATCTGCGAGGGACTGTCAGTATGGATTGCTGGACACTCACATACAAATCAAATCAAACCTGCTTCTCATGTCTTAGAGGCCGATTCATTAATAGCGGCAGGTAGCGACAGTTGAGCGACTGTAGCGGTATTTTCACAGCGTCCGCTAGTAGTCGCTGTGCTTGGCCATTGTTCGGTTGCTGACAGCGACTCAGTCGGTGTGCAGTAATGTTGAATACGGGGTGACGAGTCGCTATTTGACAGGTTCCGCGCTGTATGGGAGCGCAGGATAGCGACTGGTCAGAGCGACCGGCTCCTACCATATTCATCAAAAAATCACGCTCAAAAAATTCTCGCGCTGTGAAATGCTTGTTTAAACCCCAGAGCGCTGGCGGCGATGTGTTAAAAGTAGTTTTTTAACCCCTAAACCACCATATTTTTGGAAACCAAAAAAAAGTAAAAAAATTTTAAAGAATTTAGTAATATGAATACATTAATATCAGACCTGTAATATCTATTCAGCACAATTTTTTATTTTTTTTTTACCTTAAAAAAATGATCTAACATTGCAGAAGTGGTCACAGAATTTTTCACATTTAAAAAAAAAAAAAAAAAAAAACATTAATAACAATTAATTATGAATATTTAAAGATTGTTCCATTGAAATGCATTGGAGAGCGCCAGGTAGCGAGAGGTCATACCTGTCGCTGTTCAAGGTCGGACGCTGGTGCTGTGGGCTGAGGCTGGAATAATGATGAATGAGTCGCTATCTGGCGCTATCTCAGTCGCTAAGCAGGATTGGCTTGATAAATGTGTGATTCTGGTGGGGAGCCGGCGTTCTCGTGGCGGGGCCCGTCGCTACCTGTCGCTATTCCTTCATAAATAAGGGCCTAAGCACACCAAAAAAATTAGATGCAAAAAAAGATTTTATATACTTATGCAAAAAAGGCAATTTACACTTCTTATATATATAATCCATATGGTGACAACATCAGGGTATAAACCATATCATGAAGTCCGTATATATATATAATGAAAGGATACGCATTAAGCAATCAATCCACGTATGTTGTTCTGGGGAAGCTGTATGCACCAAGACACTAATAAATATAGGTTTTATATTAGCATTAGCAGTACCACTTAGGCCCTTATTCCTGAAGGGATAGCGTCAGGTAGTGGATGGTTAATGAGAGATAGCGACTGGTGAACGCCGGACACGGCACGCCATTACACATTTATCAAGCAGAATCTGTTTAGCGACTGGGATAGCGCCATGTAGCGTCTGATTCATCATTTTCACAGCCTCAGCGAACAGCGCTGGCGTTCAGCCTTGCACAGCACTAGGTATGACCTCTCGCTACCTGTCGCTCTCCCATACATTTCAATGGACGAACCTTTTCTTCTCTTTAAACGGGATATTTGTTTTTTGTTTATTTTTTTTCAAAAAATCACAATCAAAATTCTGTGACCTCTTCTGGCATTGAAAAAGCAGTTTTTTCACAATTTTTTCATTTTTTATATATTTCTTCAGAAATGACATTACAGGTCTGCCATTAAAGTGTTCATGTTACAATGTTATTACAATGTAATTCCATATGTTGTCGCTTTGTTACTAGTGGATAGATGCTTGAAAACAGACTTTAAACACACAGCCTCCTGCGCTCTGGGCTTCAAACAAGCATTTTTCAGCGCCAGAGATTTGTAAGGCTGTTTTTTTGCTGAATATGGTGTGAGTCGTCGCTATGAGCAGTTGCTAACATGCGCTCCCATACAGCGCTGTACTGGTCAAATAGCAACTTCTCACAATGTATTCAACATTATTGAACAGCGACTGAGTCGCTATGAAGTAGCAACCCACGGCTGAGCACAGTGACTACTAGCGGGCGCTCTGAAAATGCCTGCTACAGACGCTCATCTGTCGCTACCTGGCGTTAGTGATGAATCAGCCTGTTAGTGAAGAAAACTATGAATAATGGTAAAACATTACCTTCAGAGAAAGTCAGGTGCTAATGCAGTAGTCCCCAGTTAAATCACATACATGACAGAGTATCTGAGTTATCAGCAAGGTCAAGGCAAATTGCAGGTATATACATGCACAGCAAGGTATATCCATATATATCTGTATCAGTGGATCAGTATTGTCATCATATTACAGACCAATGGTACACAGAAATCATATATTCAGGCTATAATCATGACGCCCAGTCATGGCGAGAATAAAGCAATAAGCAAGTGTGAAATGGCAGTAGCATGAGAAAAATCGCAGCATGTATGAACCAGTGATCGCTTATACAATTACCGACGTTTCACGACCCACGGCCGCTTCATCAGGGCAGCGATCTGCCAGGGTATAATTGCAATGGAGAGGGCCTATAGCCCAGAGATCTGTGCCTTCATGTATTGCACCCTCCATCCTTCTATGAAGGGCCGGTAAAGGCAAGGCCTGCGCCAGCACATGGTAAACCTGCCAGGGCCCGTGGCATCATCAGGGACCCACCCAGGCCTGGACTGGGCAGCAGGATGACTGGCAGGTGCAATGGACCCTTTGGTGGCAGCGGAGAAGGCAGCAAGGACCTGAAAACAACTGTATAGCGGCGCTTAGAGTGACCGCTAGTAGATGCTGTAAACATGTATTGGGCGCTGTAACAGAGCGCCTCAGCCGCTGTAGTAACCTGGCCGGCATTGATGTATGTGATGTATGTTGGGCGCTCTAACACCTGTACAGCGCTGCAAGGAGCGAGAGGTAGCGCCAGCTCAGTGCGACCGCTCCACACCAAAAAAGGACACAAACACACACAGCGTCGGCGCTGTAGCATAGAGCGCCAGACACTGTGTGATTAAAGTCTGTTTCTGAACACATATCCACCAGTAACAAAGCGAAAACACATGGAATGACATTGTTTTAACATTGACAGTGAGATTAACACTTTAGT